>CANXYI010416020.1:0-10913 GCA_948208565.1 Hura crepitans | reverse complement strand
TTATATTTTTTAAAATAAAATATATTTATCACTTAATTTTTTTTTAAAAAAATATCTTTATCATTGAAAAAATTAGTGTAAATTTTTTTTATGACAGCAAGTAAGAGTAAACAAAATTGAACCGATAATTATTTTCGATTTTTTTGATGAGGTTTTCAAAAAACTTTCAATTTATTCAGTTTGATTTTTAAATAGTGAAAATTAAATAGATCGAATTGATTAAACTTTCAAAAATAACGTTATTTTGAACATTTTAAAATGACGTCATTTTACACTAAAATTTTATTTTGATTTTTTAATTTATAAAAAATAAAATATATAAAAAATTTGATTAATTTGGTTTGGTTTTGTAAAAATTGGGTTAGCGATTTATTTTTTTTTACTTAGTTTGGTTTTTTTTAAAGGGCGTTCGGTATTTAATTTAGTTGGTTTTTAAACTAAATTAATTGAATACTCACCTTCTAACAGTAAGAGTATATATATACATAAAAATGTAATTACTTCCATTATAAAGTAAAAAGAGAGGCTTCGGTCCTCCTAGGATAACCGCGCCTGTTCATATTTATAGGTCACGAATTTTTTTCATTTTTCAAATTTCATGAGCCCTTGAATTCGATCTTCGTAGGAGGACCGGAGCTAGGACTCAAAAAAAAAAATAGATTTGTACTAATTTCTAGATAGTAATGACATCTTTATACCATTTTTAATAGCAATGGCATTATTTTAAAAAAAATTAAGAGATAAATATATTCTATTTCAAGAAGTTGAATGATATTTTTATACCTCCCTACATTTTATTTTATTTTTATGAAAATTTAATTTCTTAAAAAAATTAATAAATTGTTTATTTGTTTTATACCATTGCCAACTCATTTGCGCCTCAAGCAATTCTTTGGATATTGTTTATAATTTTTGCTTTCTTATTACAAAAGTGTGACTAGTAATTGAATGAAAGGCGATGATTTGATACGGTGAGTAGGGGTGTTTAACTAATTGGTTCGGTCTAGAATCGAATTGAAAAAATTGAAATTTCAAAATTTTTCAAACCGAAATTTTATATGAATCTAATAAAAAAAATTTATATTTATACAGAATCTAACTGAAAAATTGAATTAACCGAAATTTTATATATATATATATATATATATATATATATAAAAGCCCCAAAATGACGTCATTTTAATAAGTTCGATCGGTTCGGTTTGGTTCTTTCGATTTTTATCTTCCAAAAATGAACCGAACTGATTAAACCAAAATTACTCTAAAGAGCCGAACCGAAAATAAAAAAATCGAACCAAATAGATTAAATTGTCAAATTTTTAGTTCGATTTTTTATTCGATTTTGCACAGCCCTAAGCGTAGGATTACAATAAAAAATCAACTCAATTGTTTAGTTCAATTTTTTTATTAGATTATTTTTTAGTAAGTTATTTTAAATCCGGTTTGATTAACAAAATATGGCAAAAATTATATCATTTTATATCAAAAAAATTTATTTTATACATTTATTAAAAATTCAGTTTAGTTTCCTTACACTAAAGTTTGATTTTTTTATAATTTAGTTTAATTCAATTTGATTTTATAAAAATTCGGTCTAATTTTTGTTTGAAATTTTACCAAGTTCAAATTTTGATATTTTTTTACTAAAAAAGATTTCAATTCGATTTATAATCGAGAATTGAACCATATATTCTCATGCATTGAGTTGTAAAGTACATATTAATGAGCATTAT
The DNA here is from genome assembly GCA_948208565.1 of Hura crepitans. Lineage (NCBI taxonomy): Eukaryota > Viridiplantae > Streptophyta > Magnoliopsida > Malpighiales > Euphorbiaceae > Hura > Hura crepitans. The sequence continues at coordinate 9,180 of CANXYI010416020.1, read as the reverse complement.
TTATTAAAAATAAAAAAATTTTAATTTTTAATTTAATTATACGTATCAACCCGTCATAGGATGAATACTTATTAATTGAATCCTAATATTTTGAAAATGTCTTGATAATGCCTAACTTGGCCTCTAAAAAAAGTAAAAGATATACATTAATTTGTTATCTTTGATTATTATAAAAGTAGAATAACGCAACCCTTGCAGCAATAATTGATTTAATTGAAAAAGTTATTATTTTTGACATATTCAACCATAACTGAAAAAATATATATTACTTTTTAGTAAAGTAATTGTTATTTTATTTCTTATTGATTAATTGTAATATTTTATTAATAAAAACGTTATACACAGGCCATTTAATTTGACGGCTAATTTCTTGGATGCAGAAAAATAATAATATTTTGAGTTCCAAAACTTCAACTCAAATTTTTATTTTAATATATTGACATGATGATTTGGAATCAAAATTTCACAACCTTAAAATGAAATCAAATAATATTTTCCAAAATGTATTGTATTATAATAAATATAAATGATAAAAATTGCTTCCTAATTGCATAAATCATTATCCTTTTTACACCATTTATACCCATTAAAAATCTATAAAATATATTAAAATAAGTTGATACAAATTTTATAGGACTCATAATAATACAAATATTTATTTATTTTTTTCAAACCATTAAGAATTTTAATGAAGAAGTCATGGAAGAGAAAAGTCATTCAACAAAATTTTATAAGGTTGGAAAGAAAAATTGCTAAATAATTGGAAAGCAGCCAGCCTGTGTGGTTTCTAGAAGTCAAGAAATGGGATGGCATTTCCATTCAAGTGTGCAAATTCTTTAATCCAATACCCATTTAAACAAATTAATTTCAATCTTTCCAAAAATTAATGGCAAAATTCTATTAAATGAATATTTATAAATTAAATTAACTAAAATAACTAATTTATTGCCCTTTTTCTAACAAAAATGTGTGGATGGCATGAGTTATTTTTTTAATTTTTTAGGATAAATTGTATAAATGATAAATATTTCATCACGTGGGACTAGATGCTTAAAATAACAAATTATATATGGAAATTGGGTTAGGATAATAATAAATTATAGAATAATTGGTTATAGTTGCTCACATGCTTTTGTAAAAAAATTGAAATTTGAAGTTTGATGGAGATTCGGGGTATGTTTGCTGCCTTACAAAAGTTCAGCCTTCAAAAGATACACTTCTCGTTTTGATTTTTTATTATTTGGTAATCTAATTGATACCAATTAATATTCAATCATTTTTTAAAAAAAATTTAAAATTTTCCTTGTTATATAAGAGTGATATTACAGTGCGTTCGTATGCACGGATGCGTACTGTTATATTAAAACGTATGTACATCACGCGCTCAAATTCATAGTACACATCCGTGTGTACCGACACACGAACGCACCAAATCATGATCCATTATATAATTACTCTAATTAAATAAGTAATTTTAATTCTAAATATGAGAAGATCTTGTATTTCTAATAAATTTAAGTCACACACTAAAACACGAACTTTAAGCACTTTATAATAATTTTAAATGTAAATATCAGCAATATTTTCTTTATTAATATTGATATCTTAGGTATTGGAGTTTTTTTTAGTCTTTATCTATTAAACTTTGATCTAATCACCCATACTTAATCAATTTTGCACGAATTTTATCATTAATTTTTTTAATTCTCAACCAATATTTTACTAATTATAAACAAAAAAAAATCCAATACTTCAAAAATTGTCAGTTTACTGTTTTTCTCTATTTAATTGAGAAATACATTCTTTTTTATTTATATATTATTTTTTATCCAAAATGAAATGAAAATTGATTGGAGATTTTTATACGTAAATAATCAAAATGAATTTAAAGAAATTGGTGCACTTTCTGAATAATAATAATATGATTTTTCTTTTTCTTTCTTTTTGATGCGTATTTAGTTATTTTTATTTCGAATGTAGTAATCTAATAACATAATTATTAGCATTTTTGTCACCTTCTTAATTTTCTTGGTAGGCTGAAAGGTGAAATATATTATTATTTATTTGTCCGATTAGTTAAAATATAGAGTTCGTCTCAAAATTAATTAATTAGAGTAGAATTTCAATTCCAATTTGGATACCAAAAACAAAGCACGAATGTTCACGTTGGAGAATATATTCTTTTGACATGTCTAATGAGAATTTTGAATTTGTAAGAACATTGCGTGAGAGTAAAAATTATATTTTAATTCAATTAGGATTTCATTTACTAATTGAATTGTATTTTCAATTATTTTTTGTAATTTTATTTGTGTTGTAAATAAGAAAACTCCATGCTGCCTCGTAAATTTTGCTGATCACAGCACTCTCTCAAGTCTTCACGGGTGAGTTTCTTGAATTAAATTATTAATCCAACTTGAAAAAAAAAAAGAATTAATTTGTGAAAATTAGATCCATGATGTCTTTATGTTTGGGTTGGATCACACTGAGCTTTCAAATAAAACAAAATAGTCTGAATCCAACTTTGTTTAGATTTTTATCACAATAGAAATTTCAAATTCTAATATTTCTTTCATAAATCTACCTATATTCAATAATAAATATTTATAGACTTTTAAAAATATTTTAAGAAATTCTCTTCTTTCAAATAATTATTTATTCTTTTTCTCACTATTTATTAATTAGTAATATTATATTATTTTTTAAATAATTTTAATATGAAATAATTATATATAGTGTGTAATTATTTAGTCACAGTAAACATTTAAGACAAGTATACAAATAATTATACATAATATATGGCCATTTAATCAAAGTAAATATTTAATATAAATATATAAAACTATCTACTATATTTCACATTAAAAAAAAAACTCTTCTCTTGTTTCAAGAGTCATTCGTAAAAGATTCATTTAGGTATAATACTTATCTTTTTATATTTTGATTTTTTAAAGACTATTTAGTTATAAGAATTTACATTTTTTTAATATTATTGTTGAATATCCCACATCGGTTAATTATAAGATGGTTGTGCTTTTTATAATGGCATGTGTAATCCTCTCTCTTTGAGCTAGCTTTGGAGGTAAGTTAGGTATGAGTCTATTTTCTTAACATGGTATCAAAACCACCGGTTGCGATGTTGAGCCCATCCGCAAGTAATTCATTTTTTTAACAATTATTTTTTATATTTTATTCTCTTGCTTAATATATGACTTTTTTTAGATGAAAATTCATCCACATTTAAAAAATTAACATGATTTTATAAATTACAAGTATTAAAAAATAATAATCTTCAAGAATATAAAAATGTGTACAAATTATTATCCATTTTATTTAGAGGTGAGCAAAATTGAAAGGATAGCTATTTCGATTTATTTGGTTATGTTTGTTCGATTTTTGATTTATTCAATTTAGTTTTTAAAAGTTTCGGTTTACTCAACTCTGATCTTAAATTTTGAAAATAGAATAGATCAAACTTTTAAAACGATACAAATTAAGGTATTTTAATGATGTCGTTATTTTGATATTTTTATATGTAAAAATAAAATATATACAAAATTTGCTTTATTTGGTTCTGATTAATTTTGTATATCTAATTTGGTATTTCAATTATTTTTTAAAAGAGTTTGATCTATTCAATTTTATTGATTTTTAGGCTGAATTAATCAAATACTCACATCTAAATTTTAGGAGCATAAATAAACCAAAAAAAAAAAGCAGATTAAAAACTATTATATTTTATAATTAAAGAATTAGCAATAATGCGAAATACGATTTCACAGCTAGTTTAATATATGATGGAGGTTATATATATGTGCGTGTGTGTGTGTGTGAAAGTTAATTCTATGGAAAATGTTGACTTTCGGTTTCTTAAAACTTTCTAACTCAGCGTAAAAGATTCACATTCGCATGATAATTGATAACTTGTTTTGTGCCTTCTGTTTCTTACTTAACAGCACATTATTACTTTTTACTGCATTAGCATTAGAGATCTTATATATCGAAAATCGAATAAAACACTTTCTAAGTTACCATAAAAAAAAACATAATGCTGTGTGAATCTTTTTTTCAAGGTTATTATAAGGTAGCTATATGTTTCGCTTGAACTATTGAAATGCAATATTTACGTCTCTTTTTCTATTCATCAAATACCTTTTTTTCAAAATGAAAGTTAAACAATGAATAATATCGAAAAAGCAATATAATTATTATGCTTTCTATTTTTTTTCACTTTTTAATTCTTAATTATTATTTTTTTTTTAAAAAAAAGTGATATAATAGAAAAATAGAAACAGCTTTTAGTATCTCCCTAACTCTCATAATTTCACATAGAGCTATGCCAAGCAAATTTAGAGTCAGTTTCCAATTCCACAAACAAGAGAGTCCGAAACAAAAACAGAAGTCCTTTCTTGGCTTTTTGATTTCTAAACTCACAAAATGAAAGGCATGAAATAAAGGAGGAAAAGCACACATAAAACAAGCAGATTTCGATGTGGGCAATCACTTGAACTTATCTTCCCATGATACCATGAGGCTTGCATACATTTGTACTCCTCTGGGTTCTCTTCATCAGGACAAATTTTATCACCACTTCTGCCAATTTTCTCCAAGCAATCTGGGGTCTCTAGATACCCTGAAATATTCTTCTTATTGTAAATCTTTTTGCTTGTACACAACCCACTGTTTCCTCTCACATCTAGTCTTTTGCCTAGCCTGTCAATGAATTTTTCTGGTAGTGATAGTTCACCACTTAGCTCATTGTTGCTCACATTTAGCTGATCAAGATTTGGAAGTGACCCCAATCCTGAAGGAATTGTACCCGTGAGAGTATTGTTGTCTAATGATAGGGCAGCTAGATTTTTCAGTGAAGATAGTGAATTTGGTATTGGCCCTTTTAACTCACATCTTGACAAGCTTAGTGTTTTAAGGCACTTCATGGACCCTACAAATAGGGGTATCCCTGAATTTAGAGGATTTTGATTTAGTATTAAGTACTGCAACTGTTCTAATCCTGAGAAAGTTTCAGGTATTGGTCCATTCATGAAATTATAACTTAAATCAAGTAAGACTAACCTCTTTAGCTTCCCCAATTCTGATGGTATCCTTCCTTGGAGATTGTTATAACCCAAATCAAACTTCTGAAGAACCTGTAGCTGTCCTAAAGAAGAAGGGACTTGCCCTTGAAGACTATTCCAACTCAAGTCCAAAATGGTCAAGCATTTTAACTCTCCAATCTTCTCAGGAATTTCATCACTTAGATTGTTGTAACTCAAGTCAAGTTATTCTGAGACAGACTTAGAGCTCTAAGACTGGTAAGTTTCCCCAAACTTGAGGGTATAGTTCCTGATAAATTTGGATTGGAATCAAGAGCAATATGCTCTAAAGAAGATAGAGTATCAAAAAGATTAGGAGAAAGAGTAGTGGGAAATGTTTCAAAACAGTTAAAAATAGAAAGAACTTGAAGGTAAGGAAGCTTAAGCAAAGAAATTGACAAGTGAGCAGAAGATTTACAAGGAGGATTGACAATATCAGGGCCAATATGAATCTTGGTGACATGAAAAGTAGAAGAATCATCAGCAACTTCACATTGAACACCAGGCCATGGTGTGTCAGTACATGGCTGTGGGTGCATTTGTCCCCAATTAGGATCATCAAGAAGAGAACCCAATACCTCAAAAAGCCCCAATAGCTCCTCCTCTTCCATAACCGATTCATTTCCTGAAATCATTTCACCTCTCAAAACAAGGAACCAAACAAAGTAACAAAGAAACACAGAGGCAGCCATGGAAAGAGCTCCAAGAAGCTAACAACTAACAAGAAATGATTAAAGAATCAAAGCCCACGAATTATAAACGTGAAAAAAAGGGAGAGATGGAAGAGCTTTAGTATGTTGGGTAAAGAAGGCAAAAGGAAAGAAATGAAAGGAATATCTATGAGTTTCAAGTTTGAACCCAGTGTCAGTGATTGTGTTAAAAGCATATCTATTTAAAGAAGATGAAAATGTCAGGAGATTGCACGGAAAAAGGACTTGAAAAAGAGAGGCCATAAGCAGGAACCTAATGTAGAAAATTTTTCAGAAGGGTCAAAGTGGTAAAAATAGAAAAAAAAAAGGAAAAACTTAAGAACACATTTTAAGTTGATAAAAAAAATCAGTTACACAATAATGACTTTTTATATGTAAAAAATATTTAATTTAAAGTTAGTAAATATATTTTTGTACACTCAAAATTAATAAAACTTTATATTTTTTATTAAATTTAGATGTATAAAAATTAATTTGTCAATTTTAATGGTATAAAAAGTCATACTTGAAAATAAAGTGTGTAACTAAATTTTTTTTTATGAATTTTATATTGACTTTTAGAAATTTTTAGGAGTGAATCTATAGTACTTATCAGACTACTATTGAAATCTTTTTAAAAATTATTTTAATATATTTTTTATTTTTCAGTAAATAGTAGTTATTAAATTACGGTCCTTAATCAAGATGACCGCAACCAAGGCCTTTTTCAGGTAAAAATACAGGGGAAAAAAGAAAAGAAAAGCAGGAACATGCATGATGAGACTTGGCTTAGCTATGGCTGATCATCATTCCTGGGACTGACTTTACGTAAAAATAGTATTGTTTTTTACAGTGTGTTATCTCTCTCTTGGCCTTTGCTCCACCAGAATCTTTGTTGCAGTTGCAGGCTATATTTCTCGAGCACCATATGTGTGTGATACACACACACTCTAAGTTTACTCTTTACTCTTTTGCTATATATATGTGATGGGCATGGTTGATTTGGACCAACAAGCATCTAAATTGTCACTCAAGAAAAATATATCAAATCAAGTTAAAAAAATAAATAAATTATGTATTAATTTTTACATACTTAATATTAATAAAATCGTATTATAATTACATTTAAATTTAACAAATTATACATTTAAATTTAATAAATTAAACTTTTTACTTAGTTGTTAAGATAACATAGGGTATAAATTTATCAACTTCAAACATTTAACTATAAAATTATGTCAATTTCAAATATATAAAAAATATATATATATATATATATGAAACAATTCTGGTAAGTTACTAGTTACTATGTACTTTCCCTCTCATTTATGTAAAGGCTTTCTCATATAATTGGTGAGAAATGGGAATTAATAGTTGATTGAGAATTTTTTTTCCCTGCTATTTTGATTTTCTCTTTTGATTAAATAGAACTCTAATTATAATTCATATTCACATTTACATATATTGCAGTAAAGATAGAAAATTATTATTATGTGAAAGCTTATTGATATTTTTTATCTATTAATAAAGAAATGTGAATATATATTAAAAAATATTACAGCACAATGATGGACCTACGGAGTGAAATATCAAAAGTTTAGAGCATCAAATAATATTTTGAATGTTTCTTCATATTTTTAATCCAGCTGTGACAGGCTATCATAAATTACGCATGAAACAAACCATGGATTTACCTCTATATTTTTTAAATATGATTCGTAATTAATTCGTATATGATTCAATTTATAGAATTAAAAAAATATTAGATTAAATTAGGATCAATTAATGAGTCAATCAATTTGATCAAATAAACGGGATCATGGATTTACCTGTATATTTTTTAAATATGAAAATATAAAGTAATTCGCCATAAATAAATTTTTAACCAATTATTTAGTGGATGAAATCATTTTATATCATTATTGGTATTATTTTTAATGTTAAAAATATTAATAATGATATTATTGATCGTTAGAAAGAATTTTTTTCTTTTAGGTGTCATATAAATTAAGTTTTAATAAAATAAATTGTTTCAAAAAAATTAAATAAGATATATAAAATTAAATTTTTCTTAAAAAAAGAATAAAATAAATATAAAATTAGTCTCTAATTTAGCTGATAATGTTATGAATAGTATAACACAATACACCAAATCAATAAAAGACTAAATTGTGATGCTTATAACTATAAAATCGGTTCTGAATTATTTTATATTTTTCTAAGTTTGATAGTAGTAATAACTATATGTCATTGTTTAATATAATTTGAAGTAATTATAAAATTATAAAAAGGAAGTGAAAAAATAAATGAATCGACCATAATCCAACCCGTTTGAACCAATCCGTAAGTTGACTTATAACCCATTTAACCCAATAATAATTTAACTCATTTTGACCCGCATATAATAACTCATTTACAATCCAATTCATTTTTCCTGTCCCGTTTATCACCCAGCCTATTTACTAGGTCTACTTAGCTATATAAGCAAATTGTAAATGAAAGATACAACTTGAATTTGAAAATTTTGTATTTATATTTGAGATATTGAGGAAAATTAAATTTTCTATATTGATAAATTCGAAACTGTCATATTGTCGTAAAGCAAATCAACCTTTTTGTGTTTATTGTTAGAAGTCTTCTTTCTTGATAAGATTTTAATAGCGGAAAAATTATTGTAATACAAATAATTTTAGATCTCTATATTATTACAATTTCTTGTTAGTTCTCTGAATTTTTATTTTGTAACAATAAATTATTTTATTTTTATTTTAATGTAAACTAAATGCAGTATTATCGATTTTAAAATTATTATTTTACTATATTTTATATCTCTGAATTAACATATTTATTTTTATTACTCAATGCATGTTAAAATACAAATTTAAAGCTTTAATTAATACAATACAATAATAATGTAATAATTTAATAGAAAAAAAATCCTATAAATTTAGGAAGCAGCTCCAAGTATAAAATTGCTTATTGGGTTTAGGCCTTTCCTATTTACCACAGCTGTCATTGTCAGCCCAAAATCTGCTTCTAAGATTGAAGTCCATCTTCCATTCATTAATATATTCATATATTGACATAAAAATATTTTTAAAATAATTTAAATGTCAAACCCATGATCCCACCTCTACCAGTTATCTATAGCTACAGCAGATAATTAGAAGTCAGCAAACCAAATCGAAATTGAAAAGTGAATCGATATTTATTTCGATGATTTGTTTAGTTTTTAATTTTTTTTATTTTTCAAAAATTTTAATTAGTTTAATTTGATTTTTTAATCATAAAAATTGAATTGATTGAACTTTTAAAACGATATTATTTTAAATGTTTAAAATAATATCATTTTATATAAAAAATGACATCATTTTGATATTTTTATATATAAAAAGCTT
>CANXYI010415985.1:0-10723 GCA_948208565.1 Hura crepitans | reverse complement strand
GAGCCAAAATATGGCTATACTAGACTGGCTGAAAAATAAATTGTGTAATAAAATTTATAACTATTTGTTATTGTAACTTAAATATTATAAGAACACTTTTGTTTAATACATGGACTTAAAATAAGCTATTTGGCCCATTAGTTAGGCACCCACTGGATAGGTTAACCGGTCAACTTAGGGTTTTTATAGGTGCTAGTTGTCTAATGTTCAGGTAGTAAATTTTATTGGTGGCTGGAGAGGCCTATGGGCTGATCTCCATTATGTCACCTAGATGTTGAGATCTTATTTGTGGTTGGGGAGGCTTACGAGCTAATCTCCATTATGTCACATTTCTGATGATATTTATTTGTGGCTGGGGAGGCTTACGGGTTGATCTTCATTATGTCACATTTTTTATGATATTTATTTGTGGCTGGGGAGGCCTACGGGCTGATCTCCATTATGTGACACAGATATTATTTAATTGTCTCTAGAGAGGCTATAGGCCGATCTCCATTATGGCACATATGACTATGTAATGGCATAGGTCTAGAATGGGGACCACTGCACTAGTTCATTTTCCGTCTAGATCTAGTGTTTTTAAGTGTCATCTTCCTAGTCATGCCAGTGAATTAAATTAAGTGAATAATAAAAATGGTTATGAAAGTATAATTAAGCATAATTGGATAATATTTGCTGAGTAATTGATGAAATACAGACTAAAAGGTATTTTGGTAATTTTACACATGTTGTTCAATAAATTGATTCATGTAAAGTATGTATGCTATGAATATTAATAACCACTCTAAATAATTTATGTGAGTCAAACAGATCATTTCATGACATATAAATGCCTTAAGGGTATTTTAGTAATTTGGCACCATGTTATATAAATTGAATCAAATAATAAGGTAAACTCAATTATTAGACTACACATGTATGAAAAGATGTAATGCCATAATTTAAATGCTTTAAGTTCACCACTGAGTATCTCGTATACTCAGTGTACCTATTTTGGTGTGCAGGTACTCAAGAGCAGAATCTTACCTCATAAAGCATGTCGATAAGAGTTCAGAGGATACCTATGAAGGAATATAAAGTAAATGTTGTACAGTTTTGATATCCATGGTCCTAAGTGAGAAGTGGGTAGAAACATGTATTTAAGCTCTGTATATGTGATGTATATAAGTAAGCATAAACTGTTGACATAAATAAAATAGCTCTATATGTTTCCTTGTGAATGTATGTTCAGAAATGATGTTTGTTGTTGATGTGAGCTTGAGGCTCTATATATGTATGTTTTTATCTATAGCCTGAGGCCTGTGTTTACTGTGTGATAGTTGCTAATGATAGGATGAGAATGGGAGACCAGATGGGTCTAAAAGTTGTGAAATGTTTATAGAGGTGTGTAACACATTTTAAAATTTTTGGATAGGAACTCGAAGAGCCGTTATGCTGTCAAAATTTCTAAAATACTTGGGAATGACCCATAATTACTTAGAATTGGCATCCTTTGTATGATTACCTCTTGAATAAGAGATAAAACCAATGAGTAGTGAATTTGGAAACAAAGTAAGTTAAACAGAGGTAAAGTAATGAAAGTTAAATTAATGGTGCTAGTGGCCAATAGTAGGATAGGTGACCTAGGAGTGCGTGCATCATCTATGGGGTTTCCTAGGGAAATGTAGTAAGGGGTGTCTCATAATATCATTCTTCACTTTTATAATAATTTTCCTCAAAGAAAAATTCCCTAAGAATACAATTAAACTCATATCATCAAGTTAATTTAATAATCATGCAATTAAATACTAGTTTTACCTTTTAAAATCCTTATAACTAAATAAATAATATAACTTACCTCTTTTTCACCATTAACTCATTACCCTTTTCTTTTCTTTAAATACAAGCCATCAAATTCAAAATTGATTGATGGAAGGGAGGCTAGAAATTATAAGCTATCATTTGAAACTAGTTTTTTATGAGTAAATTTGATAAAATGATGAAAAATAATGGTAAAAAGATAGAGACTTATATTTTGCCCATTATATTTTCTTGAGGGATGGGGTGTATTTTTTCCTTTTCTTAAACATGAAAAAGATGATACATAAAGGGTATTTATATTATAGAATGAAAGGTAGAGATTTAATAAGGTAAAAAAAAATCTAATGCATTAAAAAAATATCTCTTTATTATTTAATAATTTTAAAAATTACAGATATAAGATTTTTATCATCATAATAGGTGACTTATATGGCTAGGATAAAGTTGGACTATATTTAATTCAGTGGCTCAAGTTAATCCCTACCAAAAATCCTTACATACTTATCCTTTTATTTCTTTAATTTTTCATTTATTTCTCTTAATTCATTTTTAATTATTCCTATACCAACAAAATTCCAACTCCATGGTTTTTAGATACCTTAGAATATCTTAGTGTCAACATGTATAGCTTTCGGATCGTTTCAATTAAAGTTTAAAATTTTATGGTTCAACTCTAACCGAGTTACTCTTCATAGTAGACTGTCTTATAAACCATATTTCCATAATTTCTCATTTCATTATGACCAATCCTTGCTTTATAGCACTTCTTCATAATTGTTTTCCATTGTTTTACCATGAAATGTGAATTTTCAATAATGCCCTTGATCTTTAAAAATTATATTCACATCCCATCATCATTTTTCATTTAATTATTCAGATCAATTGACTCTATTCGATCCACATATCTCATTTAATCCCTATTTTTTCATCTAATTCCTTTACCATCCATTTGTAAATTCAAATCAAAAGTCAAGGTGTGACAAGTATTTAGGAAGGCATATGTGATTTATAATGATGCTTCACATAATGAGTTGTGATGTGTGTTAATACAAAGAGGCATAGTACTTGCTTATGCTTTTAGGCAACTTAAGCCACAAGAGAGGAACTACCTAACCAATGATTTAGAGCTACTAGCCATTATATTTGCATTGAAGATTTAGAGACATTATCTTTATAAAGAGAAGTGTTACATATACACTAATCATAAAAGTCTCAAATACTTGCCTACCTAGAAAGAACTTAGCTTAAGGCAAAGGAGATAGACAAAATTATTAAGGATTATGATTGCATTAGTGACTATCATTTTAAAAAAGCAAATGTGGTAGTTGATGCCTTAAGTAGGAAATCTTTGGCAACTATGACTCTCATGCAAATTCTTTTGCTTTAAAAGCTTTAATGCCTTATGGGAGTTACATATAAGTGATTATTTACAATGCTTTCTTTCCTGTGTAACACTAAGGGCTATAATGTCCATTTGAAGTTGGCATAAGATAAAGCCTATATAGCTAAGATAAGAGTAAAGCCAAGCTTGTTGCAACAAGTAAAAATCCCAAAGAAAGGATGAGAAGATGAAAACTATGATGAGACAAGTCTAAGAGGGGAAGGAAAGTGAATATGAGATCAAGGAAGATGGCTAATTATACTATAAGGTTAGAATTTTATAGACCTAATGATGATGAGCTAAAGAGATTGATCCTTGATAAAGCACATAGCAGTTCTTATGTTATGCATCTTGGTAGCACAAAGATGTACCAAGACTTGAAAACACACTATTAGTGGTTAGGCATGAAGAGAGATATAGAAGAATAAGTGACAAAGTGCTTGATATGCCAACAAGTGAATGTAGAGCATCAAGTTCCATCAAGATTATTACAACCAGTAGTAATACCCAAGTGAAAATGGGACAAGATTACTATGGCTTTGTGATTGGCCTACCCCTCATACAGAAAAAGTATAATGCCATGTGGGTGACAATTGACCAATTAGGCTCACTTTATACCTATAAGAAATAACTACAACTTAGAGAGATAAGTAGAGTTGTACATTAATGAGATAGTTTAGTTACATAGAGTGCCTATATCTATCATTTCAAATAAAGACTCGAGCTTTACTTTAAAGTTTTGGAAGAAGCTACATGAGGCCTTAGGTATTTGGTTGAAATTGAAATTAAATTAGTCTTGCTTTTAAAAGGGTATCATGCACTAGTAAGACTTTACTAAAATATGTTCATGTATTATTTTAATTTCTTACTTGTGTGACAATGAGGGGATTAAAGGAAGCCATCCAATAAGTATGATAATGCATAATATTAGAAAATCTATGAAAAAAGAAAAAAGGAAAATGAGGATGAAAAAAGCAATAATGCTCATAAAATTCTCCATAAAAATAAATAAGAAGGAGAAGGAAAAGAGCAATAATGCATATGACTTCTCTATAAAATAAAAAAAAAAAGAGAGAGAAAAAAGAGTGCTTCTCTCCTCCCTCAAAAAAATTACATGAAATCTTTGTATGAAGTTAATGTTCTAGTTGGTTTGGTGCAAGTTCTAATGTGAATTTATTTAATTAAACTTGGAACTAAAGTCGTGTATATTGAAAATTTGCAAGCTTTTATATCTTTTATTTAAAGACTTCATCCATTTTGTCATGCATTTGTTTGATTATGGGAGTTTTTTGTGAATTGTTAGTTCTCTTATGTTCTTTTGCTTAACTCATTGAAGATTGTGGAAAACTATAATTGAATGATTCTTGCAAGTGTTTGAGAATAATTGTTAAAGATAAATGATTCTTGAGGATGAGTATCATTTAAGTGTGGGGGAATTTGATAGCATATATATTTTACATTTATTTTATTGAATTTGCTATGTAAAGTTGTTCTTAATTGATTTAATGATGGATTTTGATTTTGTGTTTTTTTAGGTTAGGTAGATGAAATTGCTAAAATTATATAAATTTTTCAATTTTTGGAGCCATTCAAAAAGATTTCAAGTTTTAGCACTTAAGGCGTAGGCATGGCTTACTGTCACACAGATGAACCAAATAGATGTAGGCATGTCTAAGGTCGAGCTTTACGAATCCTAATTTACCAGTTGAAATTTTTTAATGACAACTGGATAAAGTATTATTTGCTTCTAGATGATCCCTAGGTTATTTTGTAATAAATGAAAAATCTGAAACAGGGAATTTGTTATTATTTAGACTTCTTATTCATATGAGATCATATTCATTCTCTTCCTCAATCTAGTTAGGTTTCTTTTCTTTTTAAAAGAGATTATAAAATAGAATAATCTATCTTCATCTTCTTTTCCATTTTTTATTCTATAATTTTTATATGCATTTTCTCTTTATGAGGATGAATAACTAAATTCTTTTTCCAATTAAAGGTTAATTGAAGTTTTTAATTAACCAAAATTATGAGATCTAAACCAACTCTACTCTTTCTCCTTTATTATTTTTTAGTATTCATGTATTCTCTATGCTTTCTTGAGATTATTGATTTTAATTAATTGTTACAATAGGGCCATTGTTCAATTAAAATAATAATATATTGCTATTAGCAAAATTAAATCTTGATTGCTTAATTAAGTTAATATCTGTCCAAATAACATAATTTCATTATGGATAAGTTTCCTAATAATATTATGCAAATATATGATCTAATGTAATAATCCATGAAAATGAGTTTATTAATTAAAATTGGGTCTTTCTATTTCTTAAGGCTATTAATAATCAATTTTACAAGTATCTTCAAGATTGATTATCAATAAGTGATTAATTATAGTGTATCTCATAATTAATCTAGTAACTAAGGAAAGATTGGTTGTTAAAAGCATTTTCACCAACTATAATAAGTTATTGAAAAGGATTTAGGATTACTTTTATGACACCCATTACTCGATCCAGATGCTAGTCGATCACCGAACACAACTAATGAGTGCACAGATAACATGTTATCCAATCTCAACTCATATAACACATCTTAGCATACATGATTAAAACATCAAAAATATAAGTTTTCAAAAACCAAGTTACATATTCAAATTTAAGAATCCTTGTTCCAAAATTTCAATAGCATAACAGTTGTACCAGGCACTATCCCAAATTTTTGAATAGTAACTTGCAATTAAGAAAACACTTCTAAAATGTTTCTCAATCATTTCCCCATCTCTGTCATCCTTCTGATCACTCCAAATCAATCATCATCACAATCATAGTCTCAACCTCAGGAAGAGACAACATACAACATAAAACAGTTTTAAGAGTTTAAATACAGTTGTAAAACCATATACTAGTTACAATTACAACACGTGATTGTTTAGGCCCAAGACTAATTACATCTAATATAAGGGTGCACTTTCTATGTCTATACATCTCATAATTCATAATTCAATTGCACTTTCTACTCTTGACAATTCATTACAGTTTAAGTGATTTTGTTCTTATGTCTACCTTCTATTTATAAACTTCCAATTGTATTATTACTTATAGTTCCACCTCATAATTGTCTAGTTCTTCATGCTCACAATAAGATATTCACTTTATTATATTTTCCATATACGCAATGTGAACTTATAGAGCCTTAGTTCAATTTAACACCTCATTATCATAACTATTCTCAATAGTCAATGAAGTTTCTCACTAAACTCAAAAGTAATTAGTTCAACTATCACAACTTGTTATACATTAGGCATATTCTTTATATATTAACTATCCCATACACGTTAGACTACAATAATCCACATATATTAAAACAACAATTTTTGATTTAGTTGCAAATA
Source organism: Hura crepitans (assembly GCA_948208565.1). Taxonomy (NCBI): domain Eukaryota; kingdom Viridiplantae; phylum Streptophyta; class Magnoliopsida; order Malpighiales; family Euphorbiaceae; genus Hura; species Hura crepitans. The sequence goes on along the minus strand of CANXYI010415985.1, from coordinate 4,148 downwards.
TGTAAATAAGCAGTATTCACCATAGATTTTAGCTCATGAAATAATCATAATTATGCCAAGTAATCATACAATGATTGCTTTTACCTACACTTACCAACTCAATTAGTGACTCATGCTATCACATTATTATCAAATGCAATACATGATAATTTAACTCATGACAACTATAATAATTATTCATCACTCATGATAATCATAATTCGTTTGAGTCATCTATCATTTAAAAGTGATATCATTTTTACTTCCTTGATTTTATATTACCTAGTGTATTCTAAGATTATTATAAACTAGATAATGGGTTATAGGTGTCCTCGAGACTTACGCACCTGTACTAATAAATTAGTGTATCAATAAGACAGTTACAATGTGTTCTTGGAGCTTATACGGCTATGCCTTTATAGTAATTAGTTGTACTAGTGCTCTCGGAGCTTACTCCACTACACCCACTATAATAATGTTATAGTAATGATAATGATACAATACTGCTAAGACCCTGTTGGCATGCCAACTTATCCCAATACTATAATGCTAGTCGAAGGATACATAGGCATATCAATTAAGTTATTCAAATTCAAATAGTCATTACATATCTCATGCTTCATTCACTATAAGGTGCTAATGGAATGCTTATAGTATAATAACAGTCTTGTATTAGTTGCTAATTCAAAGCATCATACCGTTTGTCAATAATTATGCTTATAGCATAGTAACAGTAGTATTTCTCTTACCATCAAAAAGCTTCATCTCATTTATCATCATTTATTGGCATCATGTTTTTCCATGACAATAATTCATTAATCACATGTTTAACAATCTCATGTCATCACTTATTCATAACATATGACAATGATTCACATCAAAGCCTTATATTAAGTATTATACAAAGTGGCATAAGTCAATCATCATGGTATTAATTTATTCATGGCATTATTCATCACATTAAATAATCATACTTTCAACATATCTCCTACCTCATGCTCCAAGGCTATAGGCCTTGTATCAAGTTGCTATATCAATAGTTTTCAATAGCCCACCATTATCCATTGATGTATTATACATCATTCTGAGAATAAGTACCTTAAATTGTCATACTCATTAACTATGTCATGAGATCATTACTAATCAAAATTTAAGTCATGGAATCATTATTCACTATGCAGATCAATAGCAGTTCCAAGTGTTGTATGTATATGGATAATGTATAGCATTTAAAGTTACATCATAATTCAATCACATAAGCTTCACTACCTTACATAATATGGTTATCCCATTTGATCTAATTTACTCACTTAATTAATTCATATATAATCATTTAATCATTAGAAATATAGTAAAAAAATATGCCAAAATGTGTTTAGGATGATTTAGTGTTAGTAGCATATGAAAATCTGTTAAAAAACTTTAGAATTTTACTTAAGAAAAACACAAAGCATGAATACTATTTGAGGGTCATGATTGTGAGCCCTTTAGGGTCACAATCGTGAGGCCCTTAAAATGCTTGATACTATTCACTCATTTGACATGCTCATGGATGTAAGCCCAATAAAGGTAATGACTATGAGGCCTTCAACCTAACAAATTTTTTCACATGATTTTTTATAATAAATAGTAGAAATTCTCATCAAAATCAACCATAATAATGAAATTATCTATATTAACATTCTTCACCATCAATCTCATATTTGTCACATCAAAATTCCAATAATTAGCATAAAAATATCATCAATACTAGAAATTTCAACATTTATAAAAATTAGCTTAGAACACAATGTCACACTAATTGCTACAGAAATCATGAGATATAGTTTATGTACATACGCAAAAATCATTGTAGGACAAAATGAAACTTGATTTAAACCTCAATTACTTGTTTCCCATTTGATTTAAGCTTTGAACTCTCTCATTTCTCCTCTTTTTCATTAAAGACAGCAGCCCCTAATTCAAAGAAAAACCTAAACAATTATCAATTGTAGCTAAGACAAGGTAGATCATGTAGAAAATGAAGAGAAATCACTTACCCTTAATGAAATTGTGAGATAAAGAAAAGAAAGATGTTTATAAACCTTTAGAGTAGTGAGAAGAGAGTGACATTCAGTTTTTGTCTTCTCTATTATTTATCTCTCTCCTTTTATGTAGGCTTGGATGGATGGCTAGGATCAATTCCTTAACATTCTTCTAATGACCCATATATCAATAAGGTGAAAACTCCATTTAATCCTTTTTAATTACTGTTGTATTATTTTTAATCCTTCATTTAATCAAAATCATAATTATAGCCTTTGATATTATTTTCATATTTTTCCATTATTTTTATAAAATTTGGGGCATTACACTTTTACCATGTATGTTGTTGTGAACCCTGAACCCATTTTCACTCAAATTTAGGTGATTTCTAGTATACTTATCACTCACAAGCCTCTTTCCTTCTGGTATATCAAATATTGAACTAACCAGTTGCTATTACACTTGATTGGGAAGACTCATCAAGAAGGACCCCTACTTATGAAAGACTTAAACTTTTCAGACCAAACCATGAAGCTCATATAATAAGCTTAGCAATTTCCCCTAGGTTATACAACCCTAAGTGTATGCAACTATAATATGAATATGTTGTAGGCCTATTACATTTAACCTCATTTAAAGTAGGGCCAATCCTATTGTGCCTTTTATCCGTAATGGGCATAGCCTAATTTTAACTCAGACAAGACTTAAATGTTGTAGGCCATTGTTCTTGCATGCACTTTCAAGATGAGAGCTCATTGGGCTTAATTATGGCCCTTGTTCAAACTTATGTATCCCTATTAATACTTAGTTAAGCTTACCTAGGGAAGAAATACTTGACCATGTGTGTTGAAATAATAAGGTTAGAAGACCTATTGCTTGTGATTATCTTTGTATACACTAACATTTATCATTTTCATCCAATATTATACCCATATAATAATATTATACACATAAATAGCATGTATGGTAACATCATACAATAATAATATTTCACTTTTTTACTTAGAATCATGAAATATATTAGATTCTTATGCACTCACTCATGTAAAAATCTTACCTAAGCATAGGTATACCATACATCTATGCATTAACATACGTTACATGTCCTATAAATTATTATAGGTTCACCCATACATCAACTAAGCATACATGGCATTTTAGGCATAAGCGTATCATACATTGACATGCATCATACTAGCCCATAGTATTTTCATAAGTTGTTCATGTACAAACATGCATCATACATCTATATGTTAACATCACATGCATCTTGCATTACATATCATCTTATATATATACAAATAAACCGAACTAGTCCATGTATAGTAACATTGTAAACTCTATTAGTTTGTACTCTCACACGTACTATATCATTCTACCTAGGCTTAAGTATGCATCATCCATCATATAAACTGATAAGTTTATCCATACATTAACCATGTATACACTTGGCATCATTTACCCTCCTATAGACATAGGTACATTATATATCCATCATGTATCACACCAACCCACCATGGTACCATACATTTCTTTCTTTAACCTACTTATCATTACAAACCTAAAATACTTTTCTACACCTTCACTTCCATGAAACCTGAGTCTTTCCTATGATGAGTCTAAGGAAAGGTTGATTTCAGTAGCAATATCTTATGTTTAAGCTCATGTATTAGATTCATCTAAGGTAAACATACATTTGCTTTTACATTTTAACATGCACATGTATTAAAAAAATCATCAAGTACACATATGTATTCATCTAAAAAAAATCAAGTACACACATGCATTAGTATCATCACATTCATATTGAAAAGTTTGGTGCATGTACATTCATTAGGTTAAAATATATATGTCACCACACTCATCATTTGATTCACAATTATTGATAAATTCAACAACACATTCATAACTTTTATTCTTTAGGTATACATTAGTGTCACCACATTCGCTCATTCAAGAAAAAGTTAGGCACACATAAATATGTACATCACCATATTCATTATTTAATACAAACATGTGCGATGCTACACTCATCATTCATTCGTTCATCTAGAAAAAAGTAGGTACCAATATATACATCAAATGCATATATTAATGTCAGCTCCTTCATATTTATTTAATATGCATAAACATGCCTTAGCTCA
>CANXYI010415983.1:0-21592 GCA_948208565.1 Hura crepitans | reverse complement strand
GTGGATAATGTACATTTGTATAGTTTTTGCACTCTATGTACTTAGGTGGGAAATGTAGGTGGGAAATGGGTGTTATATGTATAAGGAACACATGATGTAATTGTATAAATACAGACTATGTTTTAATTAATCAGTTGTTAGTCGCTTTTGTGAATGTATGGCTTACATTGATGTTTTGTGAGCCTAAGACTCTATGTGTATTTTCTTGATTGTGTCCTGAGGCTTGTGTTTATGTTTGATAGATGGTGATCTTAGGTTGATATTTGGGGGACAAAAAGGGTCCAAGATATGTGAGAATTTGTTATAAAAGTGTTTTACAAGTTGAAATTTTTAGAATAGTGACTCGGGCAACCATTATGCTACCAAATTTTAGGAAAAATATCTATTTGACTTGGAATTCTACCGTATGGGTCTGAACATATTGGTATGAACCTAAATGGATTGTAGGAATACACAAAATTGAATTTGGAATCAGATAGAATTAAATAGTACGGAATAAGTGAGAGTTAAACGAATGATTTTGGGAGAAGTGAAGGATAGGTGACCTAGTGGGAAGTGCACCGCTTATTGGGTTTCTTTGGGAATCTAGTAAGGGGTGTTAAAATTGGTATTAGCTTGCCTTATGGCAGAAGAGGTATAGAAAGAGAGGTGAGAATTTGACCAGAAAACGAGATCATATGATTAGGGATTAACTAGTGCAACCTAACATACAAACAAGAAGTTTAAAGGGAGTCAATATGTGGTACCATAGTGGACCTAGAGGTAGAGTCAATCATAGAGACAAGGACAAGGAACATAGAATAAGACAAGACAACAATAGTCTCAGGTTGGTATTGCTCTAATAACTATAACTTAGAGTTATCAATGGCCTAAGTGTTAGACCTCCTGTAGGAGATATAAAGGGGAGTGTTAGAGATCTAAAATAAGAGTTTATTTTGGATGTGGTGTAACATGCCATTTCATTAAGGACTACCTAAAACAGTGTAAGGGTGGATAAGGATCTTTATCTAGATCAGTTAAAGGATAAAGAGGGGATCCAGGTAAGAAGATAGTAGGTACTTTGAGAGTCAGGGTTGAGAGCTGGGCTGAGCTTAGAGCGCCTACTAAGCAGTACGTCATTAGAGCCAAAGAGGAGACTAATTCACTTAATGTGGTTATAGGTACCTTTCTTCTCTTTAATTCTCCTACTTTAGCTTTGGTTGATCTGGGCTTTTCAAACTCATATATGTATTGCACGGGTATAAGACTAGGTGTTAGCATTAGAAGACCATGACATAGAGATTATGGTTAGTAACTTTATAAGTCAGCATGTAGTTGTGAACAAGGTCAACAAAGAATGTCCCTTGATAGTACAAAGATGTTAGTTTTTTGTCAATATCATTGAGCTACCTTTCACTGAGTTTGACTTGATCTTAGGCATGGATTGGTTGTCCAAGTATCAAGCAATTGTTGACTATAGTCAGAAGTGAATATCTTTTAAAGCTAGTCATGGAACAGAGATTACGATAGTTGGTGAGAGAATAGATTTTCTTTCTAATATGATATCAATTGTTCCAGCTAGGCAAATGTTGAAAAAGGGTTGTCAAGCTTTCTTGACATAGGTATATGATGTTAGCAAGGGAGAGCTAGATGCTAGTGCTATACTAGTGGTGTTAGAGTATGTGGATGTTTTTTTAGAAGAGTTGCTTGGTTTACCACCAGAATGGGAACTTCATATTAGTATAGAAGTTTTACTTGGCATTTCTCCTATATCTATAGCTCCATACCAAATGGGTCATGTAGAGTTAAAAGAGTTGAAATTTTAGTTGCAAGAGTTACTTGATAAAGGTTTCATAAGACCGAGTGAATCACCTTAGGGGGCATTGGATTTATTTGTTAAGAAGAATGATGGTTCTCTTATGTTATATATGGACTACTGAAAGTTGAACAAGGTGATAATCAAGAACAAGTATGCTTTACGATGCACATAAGATTTTTTTATGAGCTTAGAGGAGTTGGAGTATTTTCCAAGATTGATTGGAGGTCCGATTATTACCAATTTATAGTTAAAGAGGCAGATGTGGCCAAAACTACTTTTAGGACATGTTATAGCCATTATGAGTTTTTAGCAATGCCATTTGGGCTTACCAATGCTCCTGTAACCTTTATGGATCTCATGAATTAAGTCTTTTGACCTTTTTAGGATCATTTTTTGGTGGTATTTAATGATGATATTCTAGTATACTCGAAGAGTAAGGAATAACATAAACAATATTTAAGAATAATGTTCTAGTTCTGTGGATGAAAAGCTCTATGCCAAACATAGTAAGTATGAGTTTTGGCTTAGTAAGCATCTTTCTTAGGAAACATAGCTTCTGTAGAAGGTATCCGAGTAGATCCTAGTAAGATACAAGCTATTGTGGAATGGAAGCTACTTAGGAACATAATAGAGATAAGGAGTTTCCTTAGTTTGGTACGTTATTACAGATGGTTTCTTAAGGTTTTTTCCTTCATTGTAGCACCTATGACTTAATTTTTAAGGAATGATGTGAAGTTTGTATGGGATGACAAATGTCAAGGGAGTTTTGACAATCTAAAAGTTAAGTAAATAGAAGCTCCTAGCCTTGTACAACTAGTGTTAGGGAAGGATTTTACTATATAGAGTGATACATCTCATAATCGGTTAGGGTGCATTTTGATGTAAAAAGGCAAAGTTATTGCTTTTGCTTTAAGGCAATTGAAGCTGCATAAGAAGAACTACCCTACTCATGATCTAAAACTTGCAACAATAATGTTTGCTTTGAAGATTTGGAGACACTATCTCTATAAAGAAAAGTGTCATGGATCATAAGATTTTAAAGTATCTTCCTACCTAAAAAGAGCTGAATTTGAGATCGAGATGATAGATGAAATTGATCATGGATTATGATTACTGATTGATTAACATCTAGGGAAAGCTAATGTAGTGGCAGATGCTCTTGGTAGGAAGTTCATGACATCTATGAGAGCCATAAATGTTAAATTATAGCTTATGGGTGATGATGCTTTATTGGCAGTGTTACAAGTGAATCCTAGTTTGCTGCAACAAGTAAATGATTCTCAAAAGGTTATTCACAAGCTGCTGAGTGTGATTATTGCCATTCAAGAGGCGAAGTGTAATGCTTGAGAATTGAGGTTTCATGTAGTACCTTCAAAGGCATGAGTAATGTCTCCTAGGAACCCGAGGCACCTTATTGTGGAAAAAGAGGAAAAAACTAGTCATAAAACTTTGATAGGCCAAAAAATGATGAAAATGAAATAATTAGAACTTTTAGCAAAACCAATAAATCATTTTAGACTAAGAACTAGTGAATAGTAACTTTAGTTGGCACTAAGCTAGGAGAGGCCTAGGATGTGCTCGGATTGACCTAAAAATGGCATAACTTGAGGGTCAAAAATTCTAATTAATACATTAGTGAAGGAATTATAATTTTTTATGTTGTTTGGTAATTATTTAAAATTTTTTAATTACATAAGTGAATAAGTACCCTAATTTTCTCTAGTGTTTTGGCCTGAGATTTTAGGGGGCGCTTAATAGGCATCATCAAGAATTTTTGGCACTCAAAGTATGAATTTTAGAGGTTTTGAATAATTATTTTGAATTTTTGAAGCTTAAAATGAAAATTAGAATAAAATGGACTGTCAAATTAGTGTGTGGTGTGATCTAAGCCATCCAAATGTTTAAAATAAAAGGTCTGACACATATAGGAGTGCCATATGTTCCAAACCACCCTCCACCTCCTTTTTCACCAACCAAGCTGTTGCCCTCCCTCTCTCTCCTCTTTCTATTTTTTCTTTCATTTCTCCCTCAATCCAAGGCTAAATTTCCCAAATTTTACATCAATCTTTTCCTCCATAACCTTTTAAATCTACTCCTATTAATAGAATTCTAAGAAAATTTGTAATTTTAGAGATAGGAGCTCTTGGTGATTAGTGCCCAAAGTGGGTAGACATACCTTTTACTCAATTTTTATTTTATATTCAGGTAGCTCTAAGTGAACCATGAATAACTATGTAACTAGTTCTTGATTTGGAGCTATGTAGAATTTTTCAAACCCTAAAAGTTTGTATGTTATAAGCGAAGAGAGAGCTATTAAGGAGAAGAAGTAAACCATGCCTTGAAGTGGTGTAATAGAGAGGTTTGAGGCCCTAGATATATGAATTTAATGTAATATAGGTTGTTAAAAATGTCAGTGTTCTTGTGTGCATATGTGAGTATGTATGGAAATTGCATATTGTATGTATATGTATGTAAATGCTTCTAATGAATGTGTAAGTATGCTAAGTGGAACATGTGATATGTGAATGCCCAAAGATTGCATGAAAAAGGATTGTTATAGTGTGTGTGTGTGTGTGGCAAATGGTGTCTTAAAAAGGATGGTATGTGTGTAAATGTAGTAAACATGAAATGGTAATATAACTAGGATAAAAAGTAAGTATAAAGTATGGTTATGAAATGAAATTGATAAGAATTGAATTTGTGGGTGCTTAGGCATGAAATGGTCGCTAGTGTGTAATGATCATAACATAGGAATATACATGTGTGAAATTGAAGGTTAATGGCAGTGGATATAATTTATATTAAGGTTATGTAATTTGAGAGGATTAATTAGTGTAATGTGGTTAAATTAAGTGCTAAGTCATAAAGGTAATAAAACATTATGCAAGTGTGCTTGAGATGACCTAATTTGAATGTACAATGATAGATTTTAGGATTACAGATCAATGAGAATAAACCAATTGAATAGTGCAATGATGGTTAAAATGAGTCTTGAATATTGATTATGTGATACTGATGACATACACATAAATTGTATGACAATATATGGCTGAAGTGAACCTAATTCATGTAATGTATAACTGGGAATATAATTGTGATAATTAGTATTAGCCCATATTAGTTAGACACCTATTAGATAGGTTACTAGTAGGGAGTTAGTAGCTATTAGAGGCTTTGGTCCATTTGGGCTATTATCTATTCATGTGATATGACAGGTGCAACTATTGAGGTTCTATTTATGAGCACTACACATTTGGGTATTAGGAGGTCTATATGGACTAATCTTTACTATCTTAGGTTATTAGGGAAGTTAGCATAGACTAACCCTTACCATCTAGATATTAGGAGGTCTGCATGGATTGATCCTTGCTACCCATACTGGAGTGGGTATTAGGAGGTCTTACAGGGTTGATCCCAACTATCCACATGAGCTAAACTGAGATTTGGGATATTGGAAGGTCCCACAAGGCTGATCCCTACTATCTCCATTATTGGGAGGTCCAGTAGGATTAATCCCTGCCATATTAGTCTTAGGAGGTTCTTACGAACTGATCTCTGTTATTAGGTGGATGACTAGGTGTAGCTATTGAGGTAAAAAATATGGGCCATTACACAACTCAAATCCATTTTATCTAATGTCTTTTAGTGTAGTCTTTCATTATAGGCCTAGATAAATTAAAAAGAGAAAAATGGATATAATGTGGGAATCAAAATTACAAGATATAACTAGCATGAATACAGTTAGGTAAATAGAGTTTAAGTGATTTAAATGGTAACATACTATGAAATTAACTGAACTAGATTTAATATTGACTATTAGATAACAACTGAGATTATAAATTGATTAAACATGCTTGAGTGATTAATTAGCATTTTGTGCATTGTATGTCTACATGATACAATTTATATTACATTAAATTCACCACTGAGTGTATAGTAAATGTGTCAGTGTTTTGAAGCACGGGTAGAAGATTGTAAACTCCTATTGTAATTCCCATAAGTTGCAATTTCACAAATAGTACTTTTGAGCTCGGGATAGTGTGCCTCGGGAAGCAAGAAGGGAGTATTGGTCAAGCAACTTTGATGGGTTAGAAAATGGTGAAAATGAGTTAATTAAAAATTTTTACAAAACCAATAAATTGTTTCGAGCTAAGAATTAGTGAATAGTAATCTCAGATGTGGTTGTGCTGAGACAACTTCGGGAAGTATCCTAATGAACTTGAAAATAGCACAAATTGAAGTTTAAAAATTCCAATGAATCCATTGGTGAAGGAATTTTAATTTTTTGAGGTCAATTGATAATTATTAGGAAATTTTGTATTTATGTGATTGAATAGTTACCATAGTTCTCGAAGGAAGTTTAACCTGAAATTTTATGGAGACCTAATTAGGCATAATCGAGGATTTTTAGCTCAAAAGCAATGATTTTTTTAGGTCTAGAAAAATTATTAAATTTTTTATAAGTTTGAAAGGAAATAGAATTAATTAGGGCCGTTTGATCACCAAGTGGCACAATTAAGGCCGTCGATCTTCTTAATATAAAAAAAGGTGTAAGTGCAAGTGTGCATAGAAGATTTAAGAGTCATCCTCTACCCCTCATCCCTTCAAAATAGTGATGCCATTTCCTCCCATAGACCTCATCCACTTTTCTTCAATTCTCCTCCGTTATACATATTAAAACCTCAAGAAAATTATATAAATCTTAGCCTTCATGACCTCCTAGTAATTCCAAGTGATAGAAATAAGAAATATTAATTAGAATCAATATTATAATAATGGAGTGAATAGTGACACTTTAGTAAGTGAGGGAATTTTTCCAAGGTTTCTTATTTTTCCTAGGTAGAATTTGAGGTGTAGCTATTATATATGAAAAGAGATTTCAGTTCAGAGCTATATGGAATTTTGTAAGAATTTTCTAAGGTGAAGCCTAAAAGTGGTGTGTAGGAAAACAATGGAAAATGGAAGAGGAAGAGGAAACTAAGGATTTTGGAGTGGCATTAACACATTTTGCAGCCTACTGTAAGTGAATTTAGTGAAACATGGATTGTATTTTATGTGTGGTGGAATTTTGGTACATGTATATGTGTATGGAAAATTTTATTAGTGAATATTTGTGTGTGTGTTTGATTGTAATAGTTATGGAAATTGCTTTTAGGAAATGGAATTAAATAACTTGGTGTAAAGAAATAAAAGAGGAATAACAAGAATGGGTGACTTTGAGTAATAGCCGAATGGTGTGTAGTGATGTTATGTGTGTGTGCTTATGGAAATGGATTATAATTAGGCATGGAAATGTGCATTGAGATAGTAAAAAATATAGCTGACAAGAATAGTAGAGAAACTCAAGGAAATTTTGTGAAGAATGGCTTCAAGTTGAGAATGTGTGGGATGGAAGTTTGGGATGCATAAAAACTTGTTAAGAAGTAACAGAGGATGAACTTCGATGGTATAAGAATTTATAAGAATGAATGGGTAATTAAAAGGTGAGCATTGTATGTGAGCTTATAGTATAATGGTTGTTGATGTGGTAGGAGAAAAGGGAATGAAATTGAGTAAAAACAACTTGAGATAAAATTAAGGTGGGGATAATAAGGCAACAATTTTAAAATGATACTAAGTAATTAAGTGATGGAAAAATTGAGGTAATAAGAGAGAAGAAGTTTAATTAACATTATGATGACATTCGAATGATAAAGTGTATGAGTAACGTCAAGGAAATGATTACTTTGATTTATTAATAATTAGAATATGATTGTAAATAATGTAATATGTAAAATTTTAAATTATGGATACTAACGGGTACAACTATTAGGTTTGGTAAATGAATTATTAAAACAGTGACTAATTAGTTAAAATGATCATGTAATTATATGCTGTGAGAAGCTAGGAACATAATGCAAAGATAATAGACTCGAGGGAATTAAATATTATGCTAAGAATAAAAGTAATTATAAAGAAGTAAGAACATCAATTTATGAACTATGAATATTGAATTATAACAGTGGCCCTAAAACATATGAGTATGAACTACTAAAACCATTAGAATTAGTGTAGATTATTTTACTTAAAGAAACCATGTAAGACATAACAGGATAGAATTAATTCATGAAGTAGTTGACACATAAATGGTATGAATGAGTGGTAAATAGGATTAGACTAGTTCAAAATAAGATACATGATAAATAGCTTATATGAAGGTAATAAAATATGTGAATAAGATGCTTAAGACAAAGTCAATTTGAAAGTATTTGAGAAAGTACTGAAGGGAAAAATAAATGATTGGCAATATTATAACAATCTTTTAAATTAAGATAGATAGTGATAATGATGGTAGACAATAAATAAAGTAAAGGATTGATACTGAGTTAGCCCATGTTAATCATATGCCATTAGATGGGTTGATCTATCAATTAGGGATTTATCATCTACTAGAGGTTGGGTCTAAATGGCTTTTAGCCTGTATATGGTGGGTGTAGTCATTAAGTATTATTAGAGCCTACACACTTCAGTTAATAAGAGGTCCATAGAAGTGATCCCTATTACTTATATTGCCACGGATATTAGGAGGTCCAATAAGGCTAATCTTTATTATTTGCTAATGATGAGATTTAGGATATTAGAAGGTCTTGTGAGACTGATCCCTACAATCTCATATGTTGGGATATTGGGAGGTCCTTTTGGATTTATCTGTGCTATCCCGTGGGATATTGGGTGGTCTTTAGGGTTGATCCCTACTATCTTGATTTTTGACATTGGGAGTTTCTACGAAACTAATACTTGCTATTGGATAGATGAGTGTACAGACGTTGAGGTCTAAAATGTGGACCACTATATAGTGTGATTCCTACTATCCATTGATTTGGGAGTTATCTTTTGAGGATGGACCTTGAAATGAATTAGAAATAATTTCTAGATGAATTAATGGTACCTGATGGTATTAATGGCAATTGAAATATGATATTTTGATAATTTGTGATTATTCATAAATAAATGTATTTTGATATAATTTGTAAGTAAACCATGAAATTTAGATAAATATTAAAGAGAAAAGATTTGTTTAAACATTGAAAATTAACTTACATAAAGGATAAGAGAAGAAAGAAGAAAAAATATAAATTGAATAAGAACTGAGTTAAAAATATGGTACTCAATAAATAGAGCTAAATTATAATCAATGTTAAATGAGTTAAATAACTTAGATATTAAGGACTAATAAATGATAAAAGCTTATAAGGTGACTAAAAAAGGAATTAGAGTTGGTAATTAAACAACTTAATGGAATAAATTAAGTGAATGATGAAGTTAACAGATGTAGATAAGGTGAAAAAAAAATTGTATGAGAATAATAGAAAGATAAAATTGAGATGAGAATAGAGAAATTTCCTTAATAAATATATTAATAACCACCGGTAATAATAATATAATGCTAAGATAAGGCATAGTGCATGAATATTGATATAATAATTTAATATATTCTCCATACATGTTGTATGTAATGAGTGTATGCGTGATATAATACATGTTTCACTAAATTCACCATTGAGTATATACTCTATGTATCAATTGTCTGATGTGTAGTTAGCGAAGCTAATGAGCAATGTGAGGTGTTTAATAGTGTAGCTGAAGGCTATCTAGGTAAGTGTATGTTATTGTGATTGTTTGCAGATGAAACATCAGTGGCACTCATGCATGATAATATAGGTTGCATAGGCAGAATGGTATTAATATTATTGAGATTCTTGAAATGGCTAGATAGAGAGAATTAAGGCATATAGACATGATTAAATAAGTTAGAAATTTCTAAATAAACTAGATTATGAATGTCATATGACTAGCATAATAATGCGAATTAGATAAATTAGCTGTTGAGCTTAGAATTGTGGAATAAACTTGATTTTAATAGAAGTTAAAGGAAAACTGGATAGGGAAATTCTAAGATAGGTGACCTTTGGAAAGTAACATCCTTTGCTCGATTTCCTATAGAATTAGGTAGGGGGTTTTACTTTTAGTGGCATCAGAATAGGTTTAGGAAATTTTAGGAAAATGAAGCATGAGTGCAATAGGATTCATAAGATGAATGAACAATTGCTACACTACTAGAAAGCTAATATTATTAGTAAATTGCTAGTGAGGAAAGTTAATAAACACCCCTAAGAGGGGGCTAGTGCACAAGAATGCTAATGTGAAGATGGTTTGTAATCCTTTTCCTCATGTGGGTATAGAGTTAATATAGCGAATAGGGACATATAATACTTTTCTTGGAACAAAATATCATACATAGAGACAAATAATACTATGATGAAAAGCAACGTGTTTAGTGGTTAGTAATGATAGATTTACATGAATACTTATGAAATAGGAGTATAGATAAATTAATGAGGGCAGGTTTTGTGATCCCAAATAATGAGTCATGGTTGTGAACTGAAGGGAGGTGCTAAGGACCCTAGGAAAGGGGAATAATAGCATGTTCGTATAAGAATGAATGAATGGTATATTGGACACATTTATTGAGACTAAACGTCCTAATGTAGTTATAATGGGTGATTGACTAAGCAACCATATGAGGCAACAAAATTATTTATAAGCACTATTAATCACCCTAATAGGAAAAAAGCATAAGTAACTATAGAGTAAAGAAAGTTACGATAATTAATGAGAAGATAACCAATGATGAAGTACAAAATACCTTAAGAGCTAGTGAAAAACACAAATATAGTGTGACCAAAAAAATGAGATAGGAAATACTTAAATATCTAGGAAGATTAAAATAGATAGAAATAGTAAGATAGACATGACAGAGTTAAGGATATGAGATATCTATTAATGTCTTTCAAGATGAGGGTTGTTTTTCTTCTCTTGGTGTATTCATTACCGGGCTCGTGCTATGCATTATTTGATATGAATTGCATATTGGCATTTTTGCATAATTGCATTACATCATGCATGACATCCTCATCAATATTGTATATACACCATATAGTTTGACCATGGCATATTGATAGCACTGATGTGAAGAGACTTGATATAATTAAAGTAATAAGAGTAAATGATTCAAGGGTAACTGAAGAAAAATGGTAGGAAATTGTACATTGAGTGAGAACTAAGTGAAAGAAGGAAGAAACTTGTAACAGCCATATTGTAAGGCTCCATGAATAGTGCCACTAGGTTCGGGAGGTGTGCCCAGGGTGTCGGGTCATGTACAGATAAACTGAGGCAATGACACTAGTCACGAAACTTTAAAGGGCTTTATTTTGATAAATAGAGCAAAATTTAAAAATTTTAGCAAAACTAATAATTCATTCCAGACTGTAAGCTACCCTTTGATGTAATAAAAATTTTTTTAGTCGGGATTGACCCGGGATATGCCCGAACATACCCGAAAGTAGTGGACCCTAAAGCTTAAAAATTACATTGAGTCTACTATTGAAAGAATTTTTAAAATCAGAGGTTATTTGCAATTTCTCAAAATTTTTAAGATTGGTATGCAAATCAAAGCGGTTTGAAAACTACCCTATGAATGGAATTTGGCCACAAAAATTTATGACCAAGTAGAAGGGATTAAAATATGAAATTAGAAATGAACAGCATAATTTTCTAAGGTTCGAGTGAATTACTTTGAATTTTTTAAGTTTGCCAAAAAAGTCGAGATGGTTCAAGATTTTTAGGAGGTTTCAAGATAGCCTTGTCATATAAAAAGGGGTCCCACACCATGCCAAGTGGCAAAACTCATGTGACATATGGAATTCCACTTGAAATGATGAAAAAATTTTCCTCTTCCTCCACTATTGTTGCCAACACTAAGGAGGGGATTGAAGGGCCATAACTCCTTTAGTTTTACAATAAAAATGGTGATTCTAATTTCTAAATTTAAGTTTGTCTATTAGACACCACAAGGAAAAAGAATCATGGCAAAAGGAGCTCTCAGCAATGAGTTAAAATTAACCAAAGTTTTTTAGATAGAAGCTATCTAATAGGGGTACCAAAGGTGAGTTCTTTACTTCTCCTTTAGTTTTCCTTGAGTTTTCATGGCTATAAAGGGTTCTTTTAGGAACCTAACATCTATGGGGATGTGTGTGGGTTTAGTTTGAGGTGAAATGAGGCATGGAAGGTCTTGAAGAGCAAGGGAGAAGCTATCATGGAAGGGCTAGAATTGAAGCTGGCAACCTTGGAATAGTGGCAATTTGATCTTCAAGCGAAGGAGGTAAGTGAATTCCATCATTTACTTTATGCCCCTTCAATTTTTAGTAATTGCTTTGAGGTTCAAGCATAATTTGAGTTCATAAAGTAGCTTGAATTTTTGTGTAGAGATTATCATATTTTTACCGGGATGAGAGTGGTTAGTAGAGTTGCCACCTAGCCTCTACACTAGGACCTCTGATCTTTTATGCTAGAAAGGTTTGGAATTTTAGATTTTATTTATGGTTAAAATATGATATCCATGTATATTGTAATGTTTATTAGTCCCTTATCAATTAAGCATGCATTTTGTAATGTTTATCAGTCCCTTATCAATCAAGTGTGCATTATGTTTAATTCAATCATATCACCTTTTCATACAAAGAAGGTAAATTGTGATATTTGAAGAATAAAACAAACATGTTTGTAAATCTAGAAAAATGGGTCATTGATTAGTTGTTTATTTGACCTGGCAATTACCCATAATTCTATAGGAATTGGTAGTAATTGCCCGACTCTCATCTCTAGGAGATTGGCCTTTATTGAAGTACATTTTTCATGCGACTTTTTATTAGGGAAAACTCGGATCCATTTTATTTGAAAACACTAATAAATTATGTAGAAAACTATTTTAATGTGAAGCTAAGGTTTAACGTGTAAAATAAGTTATTAACTATTTATTACAAACCAAAAATGAGCTAAAATACATAATAGGTACATAACTAAAAGAATTTGAATAAAGCACTAAAATGGTTCTGCTTTTATGTCGTTTGGTCCGTATGGACCTTATAAAGCTCTAGCCTTAGTCCATGCGGACTATCTCCAAAGAAAGGTTAGGTTTATCCCAACTCTCAGTCCAGTAAGCAAAACCAATCATGACTCAAAAGACAACAAATTCAAACAACATTAAATCAAGAGCATATGAATGTTAGCACATAATAGATAGAATATGAACACATTTAAAGCTTATAGATCAAGAACAATTAATTGTATAAACAAGGCAAAGCTTAAATAATCATAATATAATTTATCACCTTTAGGTCCTTGAGTTTTATGGGTTGAGTTTTAGCTTGATTTTTGTATTTAGTCCATATGGACATTGTCTAATAGGTCCGTGTGGACCTATTTCCTAGAGGTGTGTGCCATGCTTAAGTGTCTATCTTTGGCTATAATCATAGATTAGGAGTGAGGTATCTACAATGGCCTCCACTTTGGTGTGTGCTGTGTACCCATAGTGCATATCTAAGTATCTGAGTTAAGAATATTTACTTGCTTGCTTCTTTTTCTCAAACAATTATTGAGTTGGCTTTGATATCAGCTTTGGATTGGCTTATGAGGCTAAACCCAAAACAATGGATTGGCTTACGAGGCTTAACTCAAAATAATGGATTGGCTTATGAGGCTGAACCCAAAATAATGGATTAGCTTACGAGGTAGAACCCAAAATAGTGGATTGGCTTACGAGACTGAACCCCAAACAATTGATTAACTTATGAGGCAGAACCTAAAATAGTGGATTGAACTCTGGGTTGATCCCAAAATAGCAGATTGAACTCTGGGTTGATTTCAAAATAGCAAATTGAACTCTAGGTTTATCTTGAAATAGCAGATTGAACTCTGCGTTGATCTGGAGTGGTGGCTTAAACTTTGGGTTAATCCTGTAAGAACGAATAAAATGTTAGTTTAATTATGAAAATGTTATAGTGTGAGCTTGGCTTTTGGGAGGTTCTTTGTTAAACTTTTTTAGAAACCAGGTAGTCATAAGTCCGTAGAGACAAAGTGGAGGGTAACCCGTGCGAATGAAGTTGAAGAAAGTCCATGCAAACTTTGCTTAAATGATGTCTGTGCAGACTTAAGATGTGAAAGTCCGCATAAACCTAATGCGACAGAGTGATAACTGTTCATTTTCCCAAACTTTTCTCATTTGTAATCTTTTTAGTTTTTCTTCTCCATTATTTTCTCTCAACCAAAAGACTCTTTTTGATGGCTTCTCAGACTGCCAGTGGTTCTCGTTTGTCATCTTTCGATGAGAGTAAAGGGACTCTGATGGTCCTCCTTATCCTGATGAATACAAGGACCTATTTTTTGCCTTATCCTCTGATGGAAGACATTTCTATGTTGACTCTGATCAATTTTATGCCTTTTGCTACCATCAACCATCCTCAGAATGTGGCTATGATGAACGGAGTTATATTTGGTGACCCGATCCATCTTTTATTAGATTTAATGCATCATGTGTGCTCAGAGGTTTACCCTCAGGTGTGTTTTCTTTCCCTTGTGTGCCTTATTATAGTTCTGATTGTATTTTCCTACATTTGTTGTGACATAAAATTTTCTCTAGTTTGGTAAGTCCATGCAGACCTTGTTTGCTAGGGTATAATTGGTCTGTGCAGACCTTATCTTCAGTTGTTCTTTCTAATGTACTAGTACATGTTATGTGGTTGTTCTACATGCACTAGTTTAGGAAGTCCATACTAACTTGTGCCTGCTTGTGAATGTGGTTCATGCGGACTTATGCCTACTTGTGAATGTGGTTTGTGCAGACTTATGCCTACTTGTGAATATGGTCCATGTGAACATATTTTTAAATTGTTAGTCAGTGTAGACCTTATTAGTTTTTTCTTTTTCTTTTGTAGACACATCTCAAATGTGGGGGCACTCTTTTTAAACCTCAACAATGGTATTCTACAATGCCCATACTGGTGAAGAATTAGGTCTGAGCTATAGGTTTCCAAACATTTCTGGACCATCTAGTTGGCGGAGATTTTTGTCATGAACTATAAGCTTTTAGGGCATTGCTGGATAGGTGGATGGACACCATGCATACCTTTCATCTGCCTTTCAGAGAGATAACAATAACTCCCTTTGACTGGGTTTTTATCACTAGGGTGCCATGCATGGGCCATGCTATTACGTTCGATGCTTGCTATTGCCATCCTTCACTGAGGCTACAAGAGGTAAGGGAATTGTTAGGTTTTATCCCCCATATCATGCTAAAAGCATTCGATGTATTGATTTACATAAGAAGTGGGCAGATGAGGCCCCTTCAAGCCAGCTGGAGATTGACTAGTACACCTACTGTTTCATCCTTTACCTGCTGGGTACTACCTTTTCACTAATGGAAATGGTATAGTGAGCTAGAGCTTTCTCCTTATCTTAGAGGAAGTTGATAAAATTGATAGCTAAAACTAGTGTTACTCATCCCTTGGATGGATGTTTTAGAGCTTAGACATGGCTAGACTAGGAAAAGCCATTGATTTGTTCAGGGCTTTGTGTTAGGCATACTAGTAAATGACTCACCTTGATTTATTTATAATTCTTTGAAGCCTTTGTGTGATTTTGTTGTGTTCTATTATTTTAGGTGTGGGCGTATGAGCTTCACTTATTAGCCCATCCTTTTGAACTGGACGTGCTTTATTAATATCCAATGATGGATAGGTGGGTTCGACCATCTTTAATTCCTTTGAATACAACTTCATTGATGTAGCATCGTCACTACCTCAGCTCTAGGGTTTGGACTTATGTAAGTATTTCCTGCATATGAAAGGAAAGTTCATTGTGAGCCATTTAGTCACATACAACTGATACTTACCTATGTAAGTTGACTTGGCTTGGTGGGTTTTTCCTATTAAGGAATTGTTGCCTTTCTTGCACTCCATTAGAGAGTTGTCCTCCTGCCATATTTTGTTGACCACTCTAGAGGCTTACTCCTAGTTCTTAGGGGAAAAGATTATGAACTAGCACATGAGGCCTGATGCATGCCTTGTTCCTTAGAATCTTTCTAACTCGTAGCTATTCAGGAGGTACAAAAATGACTTAGAGTTTATGTAGAGTATGACTATAGGGATTTTAGGGGTCACATTAGTAGAGGGTACTGCAAAGAGCTACACTTCTTAGGCCTCTACTCTTATGCTTTCTTGGGTCCCTTATACATTGAGACCTCCTCTATCTCAAGTGGGTTTCTAAACTTTCGAATCATTTTTGAGGTATTTCTTAACTTGTGTGTTGCATTGTAACATGTTGCTGTTCTTAGGGCTAGCCAGTCTTTATCATGGAAACAGTTAAGAACTACCTATAGTTCTCTTAGTTCTCAGTTCTCACCTCTTTTGGCATAGAGTGGAGATCTAGGTTTATCTCCTAGTCAGACCTCATTCCCTAGTGAGGTCATCAGTGCCTTTACTAACATCCCTAAGCTGAGCTATGTGCATTACGGTATTGATGGGGAGCTATCTTTTGCCTATCTTCGTATAGAGGAGAACTAGCAGGTTCCCTTCGAGCCAAAAAATACTACTTTGGTATGGTCTTTTGCTAGCCATTTATATTGTTTAGATTTTGAAGTGTCACTTATGCTTTATGCTACATTCTTTTAATCAAGTGAAGAGAACTCTTATTGAGAGGACTGCTCGAGTGACAGAGGCTTTTCAAAGGGCTATGATCAATGAAACCCAAGTCTTTGCTATGAGCAATTTTCCTGTCATTGTTAATTTCATGCAATTATGTATGTCATGTATGTTATGCACTGATCCTTTACTCTTTCATAGGGTGAATTGTCAAGTGGGTTACTGGCCTTCGTGAGGCCCAAAGAAAGGTGAGAGCATTCAAGGTAGCTAAAAAGTTGGTGATTGCTTATGATGATGAAGACACGAAGGAAGAAGATGATGTTGGTGAGTAAGAAAGGAGGCACCCCTTCATCTCTTTTTTCATTTTGGAATTGGAATTGTTCTGCCTTCCTGTTCCATTTTCATATATACATAACTTTTAAACTTCTGATCTTGTGTACATACAATTTTAATTTTATTTTGAAGTACATTTACCCCTCGAGTATGTTTATCTATGAAAGGGTACATGAATAGGTTTTTAGCAACCATTGAAATTTTATACTAATCACAAGTCTATGTGGGCCTAAGATGATCTAGTTTGTGCATACTTGAAATGCATTAGTTCATGTGAACTCAAGATGATTTTAGTCTAGGTGGACTTAGGATGATTAAGTCTGGGTAGACTTAGGATGATTTAGTCTAAGTGGACCTTAACTATACAAGGTTATGGACTAGCATTTGATAATGCCATGGATATACATCCTTAGTCTGTGTGGATTATGATGCCATTTTTATACATTACAAGGTCCACACAAACCTCCTCATATGTTTTGGATTCCCATTCCTAGTTAGGAAAGGAATGGTGGGTTTTTAGCTTATAAATAGCTCAGTCTTTACTCCTCATGTCAAGCTCTCATTATGTCTTCTCTCAATTAGGATTTATCCAAGATTTTAGAATCGAAGGCTTATTGAACTTCCTCTATTCTTGCCCACTTTTCTTCCCTTATATTCTTGAGGAAGGTTTATATTGACCCTAATTTACTAAATGTGATAATGTGATATTGGGACCATATTTTTCATGTGTTTTTCTTCCATCATCAAGAGATTACCCCAACTTTAGAAGAGTTTGCTGCTATTTTGGACTACACAATTACTTAAGATGCCTCTTTAGCCCTACCTTCTTTTGAGGATTGTTATCCTATCGACATTATTCTTTCTTTAGGTTTTTCTCCCATTATGGCTCAAAAGATAGTACTAAGTGTGGGTCTGATTTCCTTGAGAGCAATTTTAGACCATGCCCAACAGTTTCCTATTAGCTCAGTGGAATGGGTGCAGTGCATTTTGCTATGCATCCTTAGCAATTAGCTTGTGGTTACTTCCGAGGATGAGTCCTATGATTTTAATACTCTTTAACTTCTAACTGAAACATGCTTTGGCCATAACCCTTTTGGTGTTTTCCTAGTTGAAACCATTTAAGGTTTGGATGATCTAAAGAAAGGGGATATTGATTTTGTAATCAAGAGTCCACTCCTCTTATAGGTATGTGTAAAGAGCCCATAATGGGTTTTCATCCTAACTTTATTTTCTTAGGACTCTAATTTTTGCTTAGTATGCCTGTGAAGGTTTTCACACTAGTGGGTTTGCCAAATTTTTTCTTAGGTGGTCCTTTACGGATTTTCCAACCTAACAGCCTTTTTTTTTTATAGATTTGGTTACAGGAGAAATTAGAGTTACTTGTTCCTCCACCCAAAAAACTTTGGGTGAAATATGCCTTGTATCACCATTATGAGAGGACACTCGTAATGAGGTGTGATCACATGACTAGTGGGCCTTATGGCTTGATACTGTTATCACAGTACGATAAAGTTGCCCTTGGTAGAAAATTACCCATTTTTCTCTCTCCTATCATACCGACTATGTTCCCTTGATTGGGTTAAGGCATGCTACTTTCTATATCCCTTTACAAGTCCTGAGGTAATTTGGTCTAGTTTAGAGGATACCTCCTGAGCCTTTGGGATTTCAAGGTGGTCTTTTGATATGTCACTCCTTACACTCTTTCCTTAACTTATGGCAGCAACGTGCTATCCTGAGGGATGTTCTTGATTATAAAACTGATGGAGTTAATACTGATGAATATTACAAAAAAAATGGATTCTAAGTGAAGCTAAAGACAATAGAATGCTAGTGTTGAAAAGAAAAATCAAAGACAATACTTCTAATTTTGAAAAGAGACAATGTATGTAGAATTTGATTACTTGTATGACTTCTATCTTAATGGAAATTTGCATATCAATAATCATAACTAAAGCATTCTTGTTATTAAGTACATTTATAAATAAGCCAATTAATCTTAGCCAATGTATTAATTTCCCATTAATGATACTGTCATTACTAATTAGTGTTGAAAAAGGTTTTTTGATTAGACATTTTCTCTCAGATCCCTTAACTTTTGCATAAAGTGCCTATTGGGTTTTCACCTCATCGAGGAGTCCTAATTTTTGCCTAAACCTACTTATTCGAGTTTTCAACTTAGCGAACTTTTTTTTAATAGAAATACTTTTTTAATCTGTCTATGTTGACAGGCTCTGAGAATTCATTTCCTTCTAGATCCGAGATCTTAATGCCTCTATGCTTGAGTACTTTCTTGACCAAATACGGACCTTTCTAATTAGGATTGAATGTTCCCCTAGGGTCTAATAATAAAGGTCTAATTTGTTTGAGTACCAAGTTGCCATCTTGTATGGATCTAGGCTTGACTTTTTTATTGTAAGCTCTAGCAATTCTCTTCTGATAAAATTGCATATGATAGAGAGCTTTAAGTTGCCTTTTGTCAATTAATGCCAACTACTCATATCTACTTCTATCCTATTCTGCTTCAAGTATGTCCACATTTAACACCACTCTCAATGAAGGTATTTTAATCTTTATTAGTAGTATTGCTTCCATATTATATACTAGTGAGTAAGGCATAGCTGGGGTAGATGTTCTGACAGTCATCATGTATCCCTATAGTCCAAAGGGTAACAAATACGCCCAACCTTTATAAGTAACAATCATTTTTTGTAGAATTTTCTTGACATTTTTCTTAGCTATCGCTACCACACTATTAGCTTAAGGTCGATACGGAGAAGACTTATGATGTTAAATATTGTATTTCTATAAAAGTTACCTTGTCTCACCCTGAAATTGCACCCTTTATCTGAGATGACTTATTGTGGCAATCCATACCGATAAATGATATTTCTTTCAATAAATTTCACCATCTGTCTTACCCCCAATTTATTGAAAGATTCGACTTCAACCCATTTTGTGAAGTAATCCACTACTAGTATTATAAAACTTTGCCTTATAGCAATTGACGGCCTTATTTCCTCAATTATGTCAATTCCCCATATTGAAAATGGCTAGGGAGATGACGAACTAGTTAGGTCATTAGGTGGTAGATGGCTCAAATTTCCATAGATCTAGCACTTGTGACACCTTTTGACAAAATCACAATAGTATGTTTCCATTGTTAGTTAGCAATAGCCTAATCTCATGATCTTCTTCACCATATTTCTCCCATTCATGTGAGGACCATAGACCCTTTCACACACCTCTAAAAGCACTTTTTGAGCTTTTGATTTGTCTATGCATTTGAGCTAAATTCCATCCACCTGCCTTTTGTATAATATGCCTTAAAGTGAGACAAACTGAGTGGATAAATTTTAGAGAGCCTTCTTGTCTTTCTTGGTTATGCTCTCTGGGTATTGTCCAATTTCCAGGTAGGTTTAGATATCATGGTGCAACAGTAGGTCTTAGTGGGATTATTCGATGGTGGCATTGACTATACTAGTATAAGTAGGAAATCTTATCTTACTGAAATACATTTTCTTAGGTAGGTCTTTTTTGGTGAGGTTTGACACAGACATTAAGGTAGCTAAGGCATCGGCTACTTAGTTTTGTTCTCTAGGGATATGGTGAAAGGTGTAGTGATTATACCCCTAAGTGAGGCCTATGAGCATCTTGACATACTTGCTTAGGTTTTCATCCTTGACTTCCTAATCACCTTTTACTTGTTGGATGACTAGCATCGAGTCTCCATAGATATGAACCACTTTTGCCCCCAACTGGTATAGAGTTTCAAGGCCATACACACATACCTCATATTTAGCCATATTATTAGTGGTTGGAAACTCTAATTTTTTTCCTAGGAACATCTGTTCACCTTTCAGGTTAATGATTAGTACCCCAACACTTGCTCCTTTTTGGTTAACTGGCCCATCAAAAAACATTTTCCATCTTTCTTGGGATATTACCCCCAAGTGTTCATTTGGAAATTTGTTCTCTTCTTGTCTTCCTTCAATTGGGTGTTAGGCTAAAAATTTGGCCATAGCATGACCTTTAATGGTCTTCTTGGTGATATAGGAGATATCAAACTCTCAAAAGAGCAAAATCCAACATCTTATCTTACCTTTTAAGGAGGGTGCAATTTCTAAATACCTAAGAGGGTCATGCTTTGCTACTGCCTCTACCTTGTAGGATTGGAAGTAGTGACAGCTTCTTGGAGGCCTAAATTACTCCCAAACATATTTTTTCTACTTTCGTGTATTTTTGTTCGTAAGAGAGCAATTTCTTGCTTAATTAATAAATTGCATTCTCTATTCCTGCTTCATCTGCCTATGCAATCAATGCTCTTATCGAAGATCCTTCTACTGCTAGATACAAGATCAGGGGTTTTCCTAGTTTTGGGGGTTTTAAAACTAAAGGTTTGGTTAAATACCATTTGATGGATTGGAAGGCTTTCTTCCAATTATCATTCCACTCCTTTGGCTACCCTTTGTATAACAGATTAAATATGGGCTCACAAATAGAGGTGAGTTTAGATATGAACCAGCTGATGTATTGTATTTTACCTAGGAACCCTCTGACCTCTTTTTCTGATTGTGGGGTAGGCATGTCTAAAATGGCTTTCACCTTGTCAAGATCTACTTTAATTCCATTTTTGCTCATTATAAATCCCAACAACTTTCTTGATATGGCTCCAAAGATGCAATTCTTAGGGTTGAGCCTCATGTTAAATGGGTCTAACCTTTAAAAGAACTTTTCCAATACTTTGAGGTATTCTTTCCTCTCAGTAAATTTTACCATCATATCATCTACATAGACTTCAACTTCTTTTATGCATCATGTCATGGAATAGTTTAGTGGCCATCTGTTGATAAGTAACTGTTGTGTTATTTAGCCTAAAAGGCATTACCTTGTAACAATACACGCCCTATTCTATTATGAAGGTAGTTTTGCATTTGTTTATCACCTT
>CANXYI010415917.1:0-14117 GCA_948208565.1 Hura crepitans | reverse complement strand
ACATTTTTATTAGCCACTTCTACTACACCATTGGCTTAAGGCTTATAAGGTAAAGAATTTTGATGCTCAGTCCCATACATCTACATGGGCTATTTGGTTTCACCTTGAAACTATACTTTATTGTTTGAATTCCTTTATTGTGGTAGTCCATACCCCTAATTTATTGAAAGATTCAAATTCCACTTGCTTTGAAAAGTAATCAATTACCATTACTACTTGTCACCTCTTATTGCTGATGGCTTTATTTCTCTTATTATATTGATTCTGTATATATAAAATAGACATGGAGAAGACAAGCTGGTTAATATAGTTCATGGTAGATGACATAGTTTAGCATAGATTCAACACTTATGGCATTTCTTGACAAAGTTGTAATAATCTAATTTCAAGGTTAACCAATAGTACCCCAGACTTATGATTTTCTTTACTAGGTTTCCTCCATTCATATGCATGCCATACATACCCTATTGTACTTCTGCTAGTAACATCTAGGCTTTTGTTTCATCTATACACCTGAGTCATATACTGTCAAAGTGTCTTTTGTATAGCATTCCTTAGAAGGAAATGAAGTGAGTAGATAATTTTTGAAGGACCCTCTTATACATTTTAGTTGCATGCTCTAGGTATCCCTCTATCTATAAGTAAGATGGTATTAAGGCAAATCATCATTGGTTTCTACCCCTGTAGTGCTCACTATGCCAAAGTCTGTTTGAAATCTTAACTTACTGAATTACATTTACTTAAGCAAGTCCTTCTTAATGATATTTGCTACCAACATTAAAGTGGTTGTGGCATCGGCTACCTAATTATTCCCTTAGAATGTGATGAAAGATGCACCTAGTGAATGCTTTTGATAATTTTATTACTATTTTAATGTACCTGCTAAGATTCTCATTTTTAACCTCCTAGTTACCTTTTGCTTATTGCATTACTATCATAGAGTCCTCATATACATCAACTATCTTTGCCTCCTAGTTGGAATAAGATCTCAATACCATAGATACATGCTTAATATTCAGCAACATTATTTGTTGCTAGAAATTCTAAATTTCTAGCACAGAGCATCTGCTTGTTTTCTAGATTGATAATTAATGCACTAGCACCTACTTATTTTTGTTATATTGCTTAATCAAAGAACATTTTACATCCTTCCTAGGATAATGCCCCTAAGTATTCATCAAAAAATTTGAATTCTTTCTCCTTGCTCTGGATTTGTTATTATGCTAGAAAGTTTATTACTGCTTGACCTTGAATCTCTTCTTGGTCACAAAAGAGGTTGCCCATTTTGTCTACTTGAAATGGCACAATCTATAGATACCATAAAAGGGTTATGTCTTGCTATTGCCTTTACTTTATATTACTTAAAGTAGTGACTAAACTACCTAGAAATTGAGATTACACCTAAGCATATCTTTTCTTCTTTTACATACTTCTACTCATATGGAAGTAGCTTTTTACTTAAGTAATGCACTACATATTCCCAATTTTAAGTGGCTTCAAGATTGGAGGCTTGGTTAGGTATTGTTTGATGGCTTCAAATACTTTTTAGCAATCATCACTACATTCACTCTGTTGACCTTTCCATAGTAGCTTGAATATGGGTTCATAAATGGATGTGAGCTTGGCTATGAACTTGTCGATATATTGTAACATGCCTAAAAATCCTTTAACTCCCTTTTTCTATTTATGGAACATACATTTCTAGGATTACCTTCACCTTATCAAGATCTACTTTGGTACTATTCTTACTGACTAGGAATCCTTACAATTTCCCCGATGTTACTCTGAAGACACACTTCTTGGGGTTAATTCTCATGTTGAATTGATCCAACCTTTAGAAGAACTTTTCTAGTGCTTTGAAATGTCCCTCTATTTATATGAATTTTACCATCATATCATCTATAGAGACTTCTACCTCTTTATGTATCATGTCATTAAATAGTTGAGTGGTTATTCTTTGGTACATTGCTCTTGCATTCTTCTATGAAAAAGGCATTACCTTGTAACAATAGGTCCCTTATTTTATTATAAAAGCCATTTAGCACTTGTCTATCACCTTTATGAGGATTTTGTTATACCATAAGAGTACATTTATGAAAGAATACATGGCTATCATGGTTATACTATCCATAAACATGTTAATATGATGTAAAGGGAAGTCATTCTTGGGGCATGCCTTGTTCAAGTCTTGATAATCGACACACATCCTAACTCTTTCCTCTTTCTTTGGCATGGGGATAATGCTTGCAAATCATGTCAAGAATACTATATCCTTGATGAACTTAGCCTCAAGTAACTTAATGACTTCTTTTTTAACCTTCTTAGCCCATTCTAGTCTCATCCTTCTAAGCTTTCAATATACTAGATTAATGTGGTTATAGGTTAGGATGGCATGTTAAGCTACTTCTCGATCGATGCCAAGCATGACTTCATAAATCCAAATAAAGATTTTTGCATTTTTTTTGCAATCTCCCAAATATTTTTTCTTTCTTTAGTAGTAGTATCATAGGCAATTAATATTTTTTAGGACATCTATTTGTACCAAGATTAAATGAGTTAGTTTTAATGAAATTAATGTTAAAGATTCTCATGTAATAATCATTCAAATACATGCTGCCATAAGGAAAAACATCACATAAATAAGCTAACTCTTTATTCATTTTGCTGGAAAGAAAATTGATCACCTTAAAGACATCAGATAAATGCAATTCATCAAGAAATAATTCATTATCAAGCACATCTTTAGCTACAGTTAGGTAGATTTCTTTGACAACTATGATAGCCTAAAAGATCTCTTCTACCTATTGAGTCTGCTTCAAATCTCATGACTCCTAATTGATGACATCTGCATAGATCTCAAATCCAGGCTTATAGTAACCAGCTATTACTGTTGGCTCTTGAGACCCATCATACTTTGTTTTCGCTTGCTTTACGAAGTGGTCATTCAAGGTATTCCCTCTCTGCTTTTAGCCACTTTCTAAATTCAGGTCATATTTTAGCCCTTTAGTATCCTTCTGAATCCTAATCTTTAATAGCTTTATTATCCTCTTATGGTTCTTGCCTAACACAGACACTGGGAGGAAGTTCATCATTTTCTTGATATTAGACACTATGGGGTCCATATAATCATCATATATACCTGCAACATAAAATCAACTAAATGGTTGCTTCATAATGGCAATGGTAGGTATTGCTTGATCAACATCAACCTTGATTGTGATTATGCTACCTTCATGAGGGAATTTAATCATTTATTGTATCATAGAGGGTACTTTTCCCAGCTTGTAAAACTAAGGTCTTCTAGGTAAAATTGAGAATATGGTCAGGATATCGATGATTGTAAACTTAACTTCATTACTAATAGGCCCCACCTAGATTTTAATAGTGAAAGATCCTTCAGCTTGCCTTCTTATATTATTATAAGCTTTAATGGTAACACTAAAAGGCACTAAATCTTCTTTTTTTAAACCCAAATTGCCAAGATCTTGATCGGGCACACATATAATGATTAGCCATCATTTGCCATATCATATCATATCCATTTTCCAATCACCTCAGCCTTAATAAAGAGTGGCTAGTTTTGTTCCCATCCTTTTAAGGGTAAGTCATCATATAAAAAAGTGATAAGCCTAGTTTCCTAGTTTTCATGACTTGAATTAGTTTTTCAAGGGGCAATGGTAGCAGACACTAAAAACTATCCTAAACTTCAACCAGTTTCTACTAGTGGGCTTGAAAGGGCATTAGTAAGACCTAGATGCTAATATCGGCATATGTCTTCCTTAGTTGTTTGAGTAACTCGTTGTTCACATCTTCTTTGACTTTGGTTTCCTTTATAAAAAGGATCCGACAATTTTTCTCAACTTTTTCCATAATTTCTCCCTTAACCCTAACTACTTCTCTCTTATCCTCTTTGGAATCCTCATTAGAAGATCTATCCTAAAAGTTTTTACTCCTTAAGCTTACTTTCACTCTCACTATCGCAAAAACTTATTAAAAGAATAGCCTTGTTCACTCTCTCCCCCTCACTTATCTTATGGTAAGATCTATAGATATCTTTTAGCATTTATTATTCAAGTAATCTAGATTTAAAAAGAAAGGAATTTAGATGCTTAAAAAGTGGACTCAAAATAACTTCTAGGTCGGGTATCTATTTGAAATCTATAAGATCCTGCATGGCTTTCTGAAGAAGCTTGCAATTTTCAATTAAATGGCCAGTTCTTTTTTTGGTAAGCATAGTATTGGCCATGCTTATGATTGGGATCAATAGACCATTTTGTTGTTAAGGTGGGAGAGGTTGTAACTTCCCTTCTTTCATTAGCTTCTTCAAACACCATGATAAGGACTTCCCAAATTAGAGTAGCATTTGTCTTACACAATATTCACATCTATAATCTTAGTGGCACCCCCAGCATTTTTGCTTTAATAGCATATGTTACCTTATCTTTTGAATCTCTTATTTTGACAAGCTACCTCTAAATTAATGGCAATATCTTTCAGCTACTCCCAGGTGGTGATAACCTAAGCTAAGAGCTCGATATTCATGTAGCTGTTGGCATTTTGAATGAACATCTTTATCATATTAATGTCATATACCTTGTTTCTCATTTTTAGCACCTTAGCCCTTTAACTTTCTCAAAAATCTAAAAAGGTTTCAATAGGCTTTTGCCTTATCAATTCAAGGTTTTTAAATGTCAGTATAATGCTGGCATTATTAGAGTATTACTTGTTGAATGCTCATGCTAGTTCACCCTAATCTTTCTTTACCCTTCTTTCTTTGTAATGATACTAATCCAAGGCTTGCCCTATAAGAGACATGTAGAATAGGATCACAATTTGATCTTCAGACAAGTTAGTGGCCCTTATAGTGATAGCATATTACTTCAAATGTATTTTTGGATTAGTGGTACCATCAAATATGGTCAAATTATGCATTTTAAATTTATAGGTCATAATGCGATCTAGCCTTAGGCTGATATCATCTAAATCATTGTGCTTGCCCTTCATAACAAGCCTACTGATTACTTTTTTCTTTACATTGAGCTTTGTTATTTAGTCATCTTTAGTTGGCTTAGGTAGAGGAACTTTGTTGTAAGAATTGAATAGATAGATATCATCATCTAAAATCAAATCATCATTGCTATCTAGCACCTCTTTTCCCTTATGGGTAGTAAAGGTCTAGCCTACGTCCTTTAGAATGTGTACACCGGATAGGGTATTAGTGATAGTTGCTATCATCCCCCTCTCTACCTTAACCATAGACTCTATTAACATGGATTTAGTGAGAAACTCAATAATAGACATAGTTCCTCTCCTTAGTTGGACTGGTAGTGGATTGCTAGTTCTACTGAGGTGCTTACCTACTCTCTTCTAATAGGCAGTGAATGCATGATCAATATTATTAATGTAAGGCACAAATGATACATGGGATGCATGTATGTGATGCAGTAAGGACAACCAAATTTAAGAGGCCTTCTGACTTTATTTCTCTCATACATGTTGTCAAGCCATTTCTTTCCTAAATGGGATTACCTAAGCATTATTAGGGGATGCATAAGTTCAATTATAGGCTTAATTAGGCCTAAGCAATCTCTTAAATTTAAAGTGCATTCAAAGACGATGGCTTATAACATTTAAATCTTATTTGAGGTGAAATTAAGCTAAGCCCATTGTAGATAAAAAGCACAATAGGCTTGGCCCTACTTTAAATAGGATTAAATGAAATAGGCCCATATAATAATCGCAATGTAATAACAAGCGCTTAAGCTCACACAACCTAGGGGAAGTTGCTAAGCTTGATTATATGGGCTCATATTTCATCAAATCAGTTTGCATGGCTCACACAATTGGGGGTCCCTCTTAATAGGTCTTTCTAATTAAAGATAATAGCAACTAATTAGCTCACCATTTCATATACTAAAAGGTATGAAGCTTGTGAGTGATGGATATGCTAGCAATTTCCCATTCATTAATGAAAAATGAGTTTATGGTTCACAACACCATCTAAGGTAAAAGGGACACAACTTATATAGAAGAAATGCATGGGACTGATAAAAATTAAAATATTAGAAGGCATATTATTTGGGCACTTTCAAATTCAATTCTTAATCCCCAATGGAGTTGCCACTGTAGATTTATTATATTTTACTAGGAATGAGGCGGTTAGTGTGTGGAGTCACTGCCTAGCTCTACACTAGTACCACTGATCTTTTGCTGAGAAAAGCTTTAGAATTAGATCTTATTTATGGCCTAATAATTTACCTTCCTTTATTTTCTAACATTTATTAATCCTATATCATTTACGTAAGCCTTTTATTTAAAGCATTCATGTGATCCTTTCACTTAGAGAAATGAATAGCAATATTCATAATATACAACAAGCATCAATGTATATTAGGCATCCAAAAATTAGGAAATTAACTAGTTGCTCTTTAGCTTGACAACTATCGGTAATTCCATAGGGATTGACAGTAACTATGCAACTCCCATCTACAGGATATTAGTCTTTTAAAATACATTTTTATATGAATTTTATTAAACAAAATAGAAAAACATTTTATTATGAAAATAAAAATTAATTATGTAGAAATCATTATTTTGAGGTTACCTATTAT
This sequence comes from Hura crepitans, assembly GCA_948208565.1. Taxonomy (NCBI): domain Eukaryota; kingdom Viridiplantae; phylum Streptophyta; class Magnoliopsida; order Malpighiales; family Euphorbiaceae; genus Hura; species Hura crepitans. The sequence goes on along the minus strand of CANXYI010415917.1, from coordinate 7,506 downwards.
AACCCATAATAAATAAAAGAAATAAAAGGTACAAAAGTAAATAAAGAAATAAAGAATAGGCTACTTGGTCCTGTCTCTCTGTCATCAAGTCTGTATAGACTCCCTAAGGCTCTAGTCTATATCTATATAGACTATGATGTATCATGGCTAATACATTCATCTAGACCTTTTATTGTGTAAGAATGGTCACTCTTATACAACTCAAAAGGAATGGTTAGTACCACAAATAATGGTTTGTGAGGACTTAAGAACAATGCCAAATAGTATGATGACAAGTTATGTGATATAAATATTTATGATCATGATGCTTGCCTAAATGATGATTATAACTAAGAGAATGATGAATTAATGATACAAAAGAAAACATATAGATATTAATAAGAACTAAAATTCAAAACATATGTCCATGCGAAATACAATCTTTATGAAAGACAGTCCGTGTGGACCACAAAATAGAATAAAGATGCATAAAACATATATATCTATATGGACTATAATTGTTATGAAAGAGAGTCTGCGCATACCACATGTAAATTCAAAATATCACAAATATGAATATTATGGAACAAAATAGTTATACAGCATGATAATTTTATACAAGCTTGTTAACACGACAAACATGATATGTTAAAACATAGTGTACAAAGCAAATGGAAAAATATTATCGAACAATAGTTTACACAGACCTCAAATTATAAACATATTAATATATTAAGTTCATGTGGACCTTATCATGCATTAATAAAAGTCCATATGATTAGAGTGTAAATTACAAAATGATTACAGTATCTTAATTGGCAATTACATATGATGAAATTAATTCAAGATAATAACTTACTCCTATAATCAATATAGGGAATATATGGAATTACCTTACAAATGATTAATCACATGAGATTATTAGTTTATAGAAGCAATATACACAAATGGATTCCAATAATATAAGCCTCAGATCTTACCTTGTAAATAAGATTCAGGTAATAATGCCAAGGTTGGGTTTTAGAAAAAAGGATTGTTTTGAGTGTGGGCTAACAACTAGAAGATGGATTCTTCTTTGGAGTCTATGCCTGAACTCTCAAAATAGTAAATTTGGATTTTCTAATTGCCTTTACTTTCTTATAGCCAAGAGAAGGTATTTGTAGGCTTAGGGGATGACTCTCCCATTTAGAAAAGGAAGAGTCATTATAGGATTAGGAAATAGAGTTTGAATAGGAAATTCATGCTTCTAAAAGCTTTTCGTTGGCAAGTCCATCCGAACAATGAGTGACGATGTCTATATAGACTTAAACTTTTGGTGTAGCCTAGCAGTCCATAGGCCTTAGACTTAGTTTTGGGTTAAGTCTATGTTAGTCAATGTAGATTATGAGGCATGTGCCTACTATTCTAGGTTGGGTCTTTGTTTGTTAGTGCAGACCTCATAATATCAAGTCTAGGCAAACTTGTACTAGGTTAGTCTATGCAAACTTGGGTTCTTGGTTCTTTAGCTTTGTTGCTTGTGCCTGTTTGTAGTTATCATCATAAGCCCAAAAGTTAGGGCATTTACAATTGCCCCCATTTTAGTGTATGTAATGAAAATGCATAAATTCAAATAATGTATAACAAATAAAAAAAGAGATACTTGCCAATGTTGGTTGATAAATTAAGTTTTGTATTGCTTTGAGTGTTCACTGAATAAGCAAAAATCAGAATTTATAGAAGCAAAGCTGATGTATTATTATAGTTGGATTAACATGTATATGAATTTAGATAGAAAGAAGAGGTATGAATTAGAATATAGCTAAATCCATTATGTATTGAAGTGCTACATTAACTTATAGTCGAATCCATAGAGATGTGATAGAAATACCAAATTAACATGGGGTTGAATTCGAGAGGAAAATGCATGATAATGTTATAAATTAGCTTGAAGCTAAATCCATGGTGAAAATGTAATATAGTTGTCAAATTAATATAGAGTTGAATACCAAGAGTAAATATATGATAATGTCATGGATTAACATAAAGCTAAATCCATGGTAAAGATGTAAAGCTATTTAATTAATATAGAGTTAAATTCTAAGAGTAAATGTATGATAATATTGTGCATTAACATTAGGTTGAATCCAAAACATTACATATAATGATAAGGTTTGGAAGATTAGTACAAGGCTGAGAAAAAAGATAGAAATGTTGGATTAGCTTAGAGCTACATCAAAATAGCATTGAGGTTGGATCCATAACTACACAAGTGAAAGGTTATTATTTGCATCATTTCCTTAGGAAATGTGGTTGATGCTTAAAGCAAGCAGGCCTTAATAATTAGATTCAAATAGAGCTAAAAAGAATTGGAATTTCAAGGGCAATTCTTTAAGCACCAGCTTAAAGTTATCTATGAAGCAAAAGATGCTAAAAAAGAGGATTTTGAAAATTTCCAACAAAAGAAAAAAGTTGTTGCTCATTCCTTTCTTTAAAGGAGGTAGAGCTGATGCTTAAAGCTAGCATGACCCATTTTCTTAAGATTATTACTGATCTTATACTCTATTGGCATACTACTTCTTTAACCAACCCTATTTTATGTTACTTCACTACATAAAGAAAATTGAAAGAGGTGGCTTGATGTTCCAGGCAACTAATCCTTACATTAGTAGCTTAGGAGAATTGGAAGGCTGATTCCCTTGCATTGAGTCTTTATTTTTCCAACTTTTAATCACAAAATAGCCTTACATCTAAGTTAGTTAGAGATGCTATGTTAAAAAAAATTGAATGCACTGAGGAATTTTGAAAGAAAAGGGTTGAATTATTAGTTTGAAAAGAAATTAAATGAATTGACCCTTTTATTTTCTAGCTTAAATAAAACACTTTTTACCATGTATGCATTTTCTAAATATAAAAAAGATGACTATGTAAAAAAACATGTGTTTTTAAGTTGAGATTAAGGCTAAATTTAATTAATTAATTCAAAATTAATCAACAACTAAAAACCTTATTTAATGATTGCTTAAATTCATTTTATTAATTCAAACAACTAAATAAAGCAAATTTATTTATCTATTAGTTAATGATACTGATGAATATTGGCTAGAAATCAATTTTGTTGATTGAGAAAATGCATGTATGTTCATTACCAAAAATGACCTATATAGTTTTTAACAAATCAAATTTTCTTGTATTCCCACATTTTGTGTGTAAACTCTCATTCATTTCTTAGCATCATTGTATTTTTGACATTGGTCTAATTATTTTTATGCTCTTTTAGAGTCATGTTTTTGAACACGCTAGATAAATAAGGGCTGTGTAGATGTCAAAAGAGTTGGCTTAAGGAATGGTCCGTGTTGATGTAGTCATATGTTTGTGAACATGATCTATGCTAACTATGGTCCACTGTAAAGTGGATGGGTGAATTAGTCTATGTGGATAATGCTATGGGTACCTAAGTTTAATCCGTGATGACTACAGGCCAGCAAAAAATAACCTAAAGTATCAATTCATACAGACATTTGTAATTTGAGTTTATGTGGACTTTTTGTTACAAATATAAAAATATAAATTTTTTCCTTTTTTTCTTTATTTTCCATTTTTTATCCTAGCAACTTTCTCTCTTCTTCCATAAAAAAAATCCTCATGGTCTATCCTTCATCTTATGACTTCTCTTCTTCTTCCTTTCGCGATGTTATGACAGCCGAAGAGATTTTAGTAAATCCATTACTTCCATTGATAGCCATTTCTTCTCCTTTAACTTCAGTAATGGACATTTCAAAGCCTATTTAGAGGGTTTCCTTCCCTCTTTTTTGTGAACCACCCTAATAGTGCAGCTCTAGTGAATGTTATTTTCTTTTGTTAACCAAATATGATCTTAACAGACCATATCCATCAAGCTTGCTTGAAGGTGTACCCTTAAGTTGTTATATACTCTTCATGCCTAAATCTTATGCATTTTTTAGTTGCTTTAAGTTTAACTCATTGTTAAAGAGATGTCCAACTTAAGAAAGAAAGCATCGATGTTAGTGACCTTACACATGTAAACACATTGGTTAATTTAGTTCATTTATTATGAATTGTATTCTTACCTTATTATTTTCAAATTGACTTAGCATGATGGGTCTTCCTTGTTAAGGAGATGTCTAACTTTTTTCGCACTATTCATGTGATATCCTCTCAAAAGATTTTACTGATGACTTCAGAGGCCTATTCTTGATTCTAGGAGAGAGGGTACAAAGTTGGCATAAGGGTTCTGATGCATGTTACATTCCTTAATATAATTTTAAATCCATGCTATTTGACATGAACATAGATGATTTTAAGTTCATAAAAGGTATGACTTCAGGTGTGCCAAGAGACACATTAGAGAAGTGTGAAGGAGCATATTATTCTTCATAGGTGTCATCTCATTTGCTTCTTTGGGTACACTATACTTCGAGCCCCGCTCCTTAAGTATTCTTATTTTTTCCTTTTAAATGTATTTTTTGAACATGGTTTTTGATTGTATCTTACATCATAGCATTCAGCTCTTACTTTTGAGGCTGAGGCTTCTTTTTCTAAGAAAAGGCTAATAATGGCTTTTAGCTGCTAGAGACTTTAATTTTAGCCACCTACAGTGTGTAGTCCTAGGGGTGAGAGTTTAACTCTAACTAATAGCTCTTTATCAATGCCTAGTGAAGTTATTGGCACTTTTACTAATATATTTGAGCTAAGCTATATGTAATATGGCACTAATAAGGAGTTGACCACTATGTGCCTTATGATCAAGGAAAACTAGCCAGTGCCTTTTCAGTTGAAAAACACCATATTGGTATGACCTTTTTACCTTCTTTGTTTCATGTATTATACATGACATTTCTTCCTTTGGTTTATCTAGGTTAGAAAGGCTCCAGTTGAGAGGATTGCTTGAGTAGTGAAGGCTTTCAGATGAGTAATGGTGGATGAGATATGTGTTCTTGATGTGAGTCTTTTCCTATAATTATTTGTTAAATATACATGTATACATGACATGTGTGATATACATGATATGTGTTGTTCCCTCATTCTCTTTGCAGAATGAGCTAACTAAGAGGGTGGTTGTGCTTTGTGATGTTCGAAAGAAGTTGAGGACATTGAAGATTTTTGAGAAATTGGCATTCTCTTTGGATGACAAAGACACTGATAGTGAAGAAGAAGAATTAAGATGATGGCAACCTTAGTTCTTTTGCTCATAAGGCCTCTAAATTTTTGTATATACATATGTTAGAACATTCGCTATAACATGTACATTTTCTTTATGTGACTATATAGAAATTTTTACAATAAATTATACTATTATCAAAATTATACAAAGAAAAATCCTTGCATCTTGTTAATATGACATCCCTTATGGTGAGGAGTTCTTGACCATCTATGTAATTAGGGAGCTGAAGCTTAATAGTATTCTTCAATATTTTGTCATTAAGATATAGGGTACCATCTTCCAATTATCTTTCTCTACTTTAAGGTCCCCTAATGAATTTCTCATCATAAGTCTAGTATTATCCCAATTAATACCATGATAGATTGTTGCCATTAAAGGGCCATGGTGTCACATAGTATGGCAAGATATCTGTAATTAATATAAGATCAATCAAAAGATGTTTATAATTCACATAAGATCCATCAGAGGATATGACAATCGTAAACTCATTCATTAAGGATTGACGTATTACCTTAATACCAAGATCTTTAATGTCCTTAATCAAGTGATTGATGTTTGCCCTTCATTTCTAGATCCTTAGTTATGCCAAAGCTCATTTGCCTTACCTTGTTAGAAGACCACTTTTTGGTATTTCAAAGTGTCATCTTCAAAGGCATGATCTGTGTGGACTCCTTTTTCTCTTGTTACTGTAGTCTGATCGAACTTTGCTTGGCTCATGTTTGCCTGATAAACATCAATGCAGATGGACTTCACATGTGGTCTGTATAGACCTTGATATTGATTTCACCTACTTTAAGGTCCATGTTGTTGTCCTTGTGTGTTTAGGATTCTTTATCCTTATAATGTTGGGAACAACATTGTTCCATTGCCTATAAATACCATCATTTTCAAGCCTTTCATGCTATCTTCATCTTGTCTCTCTCTTTAAGCCATCAGTTGTCCCAAGTTTTTGATTCTAAAGCCACTTCGAATTCTCTAATTCTTACTCCCTTTTTTGCTATTAGATTTTTTTAGGAAGCTGAAGATAGACCCTAATTTTCTTCATGCCACTTTTCATTACTGGGATTCTAATTTTCATGTATTTGTCTTTAATCATTTGGAGATTGTTCCCACACCTAAGGAATTTGGTGCTATCATGAACTTTGACATTTCTCTAGATGTTCCTCTTACTGTCCCATCTTTCGATGATCATTATCCCATAGACATTATCCTTTTCTGAAGGGTTTCACCCTCAGTACCTCAAAAGATTATCCTGAGTGTAAATCAAATTTCTTTATAGATAATTGTTGATTTTATGGTCAACTTTTAGTTAGGTCTATAGAGTGGGAAAAATATGCCTTATTATGTATACTTGGCAACTTGTTGGTTGTCACTTATGAGGACAAGTGTTATGATTATAAAGTGCTTCTAATTATGACTAGATTATATTCTTGAAATATTTTTTTTGGTGTCATGGTGGTTGAGACTATCTGAGGATTGGATGCCTTCAAGAAAGTTGACATCAATTTCTCAAGAGGAAGTCCTCTACCTTTATAGGTTTGTTCTCTTGCTTAGAAAGCCAATTTAGGTTTTCCCTCTAGCTTTTGTTTTCTTCACCCTAATTTTGGCTAGCATAACTATGAGGGTTTTCATGCTAGTAGGTTTGCCTAACTTTTGCTTAAGTGGTCATTTTTAAATTTTCCAATATAACGACTATTTTTTTTGGTTTAGTTGCAAGAGAAATTAAAGCTGCTTACTATACCTCCTAAGAAAATCTAGATTAGGTAATCCCCGAATCATCATTATGAAAGGAGACTTGAGAGAAAGTTCATCACATTAGATCTATAGACTGCATGGCTTAATGGGGTTACTGAGATTTAATGGATGTATCTTTGGTGGAAGATTTCTCACTTTTCTCTATCTTGTCATTCAGGTTATGTTCCGTTAATTTGATTGAGGCATGCAACATTTTATGTTCCTTTTCAAATTTTATGACAATTTAGCTTACTATAGCAAGTTCTTCTTAAAACTTTTTACTTTCAAGGTGGATGCTTGCCATGACATTTCTTGTATTCTTACACAAACTTATGGAAATGTCATTTTGTAGTGAAGCATATGCCCAATTATGAAGCTAATAATATAAGTACAAATGATCATTACAATGATTAGATTATTAGTATGTTAAGAGACAATAGGACACTTATACTTTACTGAAAGAATAAGGATACATCTTTTAAATCTAGAAAGAAAACTTGTATCTAGACTCTTTAGAGTTCAATTATTTGTATGATATTTCTTGCCAGATAGAAATTTCCACAATAATGATATTGTCCAAGCATTTCCAACATTAGTTGCATTTGAAACTAAACTGCTTATACATTGTAATC
>CANXYI010415914.1:0-14578 GCA_948208565.1 Hura crepitans | reverse complement strand
ATGGGTTAAATTGTGATAAGGCATGATGTTGGGACAATGGAATGTGAGATTGACATGTAAAGATATAGTATAAAATAAGTATAGTGTATAATGTTAGGTGTATGTTTAAGAATTTAATTGATATGGGTTACTTAAGAATTTATGTTAGAAATGATATTTAGATATGACAATATATAATTAATGTTTGATGGTGTGGAATGCCCTAAGGTGTAAAAGAATGAAGTAAAGAAATAATGGAAAATGAAAAAGTGAATAGTAAAAGAAATTACCAAATGAATAGTAACATTGGTGTAATAGGACCCATAATTGTCCCATAAAAATAATTAGATGGAATAGGCTTATAACTATGTCCTACTGACATAGAAATAATCTAAATAGATGAATGGTAAAAAGTAAAAATTATAAGTTGAGTAAATTTAAATATAAAGCTAGAAATAAAACTGCATTTTCAAAAGTGCTGAAGAATAAAATCATACGACCCGATAAAATACTATTAATGCATAATTTATAAATAGACAAAATTTAATGAATAAACTCAGGCATAAAGGTGAAGGTATAATTTATAAGGCATTACACATCCTTACAAGGCATAATCGGTAGAAAGAGTATTATGAAAAAATACTGAGATTTGACATCGAATCTTATAAGTACTAAAGTACTACCAAGATCTTAAGAGTAAAAAGATAAAGTATCGGACATAGGAAAATAAGTTGTCATTTTATAGTAAAAAAAAAGTGATAGAATGGCATAAGAGGATAACACATTCTGAGACAAATAACAAAAAGGAAAATTATGTACACTTTTACTTGAAAAAGGAACATAAAGAAAATATAGAAATGAGATACAAGAGAAATGAATTATTTTAACAAAGAAAATAAAACATGAGTTGGGAATATGCGAGAGTAGTGAAATTGGAATGACTCCAAATGAATAGGTTAAACTATAAGCTAGCAATTTAGTAAAATAAGGATAATGTTACCATTATGGATATCTAAATAACGATACTAATGATCAATGCTTATAAACATAAAATAAAATGGATATTAGCCACTGGTTGATTATACACTAGATAGATTGACCGGTTAACTAGGGATTTGTAGCTACTAGAGGTTGAATCTAAATAGATTTTAGCCTATGTATTGTGGGTGCAGCCACTGAGCATTCATTTGAGTTTACACGGTCTGAGTATTGAGAGGTCTACAAATTGATCCCTATTACCTACTCAATGGTTGTTGATATTGGGAGGTCCCATGGGGCTGATCCCTACTATCCACCAAATGTACTAAGTATGACGAGATATACTGGGATATTGGGAGGTCGCACGGGACTGATCCCTACTATCCCCTTTATAAATATTGGGAGGTCATTGGACTGATCCCTACTATTTTCCACGCTAGTATTAGGAGGTTCTGAGGAATTGATCTATGCTACTGAATAGAAGGCATATATAGACACTGAGGTCCAAAATGTGGACCGCTGTACTGGTTGATATTTGTTCAATTCTCAAACTAGGTAGGTATAGCTAAAGAGGCCTAAAATGGGGGCCACTACACAATATAATTCTCGATATCTAGTGGATAGGAGTTTTTCCCAAACTTTGGAGGTTATAACTAAAATAACTGAGGAACTTAAATGGCGTTAATAATATTAATGAAAGCACTAGGGTTTTAAGCATAATAATTGGAATGACCTACGAGTAAAATTAATATGAATGAAAGATAAGCAATAAGAAGATACTCAGTAAACCCAAATAATTTAGGGATAAGTCTTGAAGGATGTAAATGACTTATGTAAGATAAGATAGATGATAAAAGCATATAGAGATGGATTGGGTATGAAAGGGTGAGATTATCATACATAATGAGTGAATGGACTATGTCACTAAAATAAGACATTAAATACATTAAGTGTCAAAATAGTAAGGATGATAATAGTGTGGCTGACTCATTAATTATGAAATATGCTATTAAATCATCTAAACCAGCTAACAATAGGCTATAAACCAATATTTAATGATACCATATATATAAAGTCTCAAGTATGATATAGAATAGAAATAGAATGAAGGACAAAAAACATAAGTTAATGGTTGGTAAAATGTAATGTAAAAAAATAAGGAAATTATGAGAATTTCTAAGGTAGAATCTTAAGGGGTGCTACTGTAGCTAGTCACAGAGTTTGTGTTTGAAAGTAACATAGTAAAAAGAGATGGAAAACTACTAGGGCAAGTCTACAAGTAATAACATGGATATTAATTAATCTGTTATTAGATGCTTGTTTATTTGTCTGGATAAGTTTTTGATTCAATGCATGTTTGGTTAAATTCACTACTGAGTGTATACTAAGCATATCGGTTGTCTGTTGTGCAAGTAATAGGTTTGACTAGCATTGTAAGGGTGACTAATAATGTAGGTGAAAACTCTCTAAGTAAGATGATGTCCTTTTAAATTGATATATTTTAATGGATAGAGGTACTCAGGCATGTTACTATTGGTCGTTGCATAATATAATACTTAGATAGTTAACGTGTTGACATATAATAGGATAAAAAGAGTTTATAGCCATAGACAATAGCTTAGTTTGATAATTGGATATAAGACTAGACATATGAATGCCATATGAATAGAAAGTGTATCACATATCATTAGCCCTATAAAAAAAATTTCACACTGAATAGGGCAAACCTTAGTAGAAGTTAAACGAAAGCTGCCCAGGGAAATCAAAGGATAAGTGACCTCTAGGAAGTAATGTCCTTTATCTGTTTTCTTGCCAAATAAGTAAAGGGTATTACACATAGTGTGTAGAGAGGATCAAATTTTGGACCTTAATAACTACATTCTATCATGTCATAACTCATTAGGGTCATAATTATCTAAGGGTTCGAATCTAGAACCTTAATGGCTATACTCCATCATAAAAGTTATATAGAGGCCTATATTTTGGACCTCAATGGCTACACTCCATCCTAAAATCTTAAGGTGTGTAATGGCCCTTTATGGACATTTGTGCATTTACACTAGCCATCAAATCTCATAAATTATGCTATAGCCCTTTGTGGACCTTAAAGTGGCTACAACCACATAATTATAAATGTGATTGTCCTTATGGACTAGCATCTCATGTCATCGAAGTGTCCTAGTAGTTGCTAACTCTCTTATTAACTGATCAACATATCCATTAAGTGTCTGACTAATATGGGCCATATTTTCTTATATCTCCCTATTGCTCTTAATTTATCTTTACTATTTTTTATTTTGTCCATTTCTATTTGATGATTTATTCTAACTTGTATGAAAATAGGTTATCATATCTTCATTCTCAATATTTTCATCTCAATGTCATTAATGATCTCATTTCTCATTCTCATAAGTTAATATGTGCCCTCTCATCTGGGTCTCACATACTAACTCTCTCATGATCTCAATCAATCATATCTCATCAAACTCAGTCATTTATAATCATATTCAACAAGACTTATAAAAAAGATTTCAATGTTTTCTCTTAATTCAAAATCTTTATATGCATTCTTATAATTTAAATTTATAATTAGTTGTCACCACCTTTCATGTTCTTTTGATAAGTCAGTCATCTCTTTATCATATAATCACTATGTTATATAATCTCCCTTAAGTACATTTGTTCTTATCCCATATATCAAGTTACTCAATGCACATTATTCATTATTTATTATTGCATATTAATAATTTATGTCATTAGCCATTACATCATGTGACATCAATTTTTTTTGTCCTTTATTAAATCTTTTAATTCTTATACCATTACAGGAATATACTTAAGTTTACATGTTCATTCCTTCTCTTTAGATCCCATTATTCACATTTTATTCTAATATTTATCATTAAACCATTTCATTAAAGGTATACTACTTAAATTTTCATCATCTATTCATCTTACACATGTTTATAATCAATTTATTCAATTTAAGTGCTTATCACACTTATCTTATCTCATATACTCAAATGTAACGCTCGTGCCCCGAGGCTTTATGAATAGTGCCACTAGGTCCAAGAAGTGTTCTCGAGATGCTCGATCACTTGCACATAAACTGAGGAAATGTAATGGTTATGAGACTTTGAGGGGCTTTTAAACTGATAAAAAAGGCAAAATTTAAAAATTTAGTAGAACTAATAATTAATTTCGAACTGTAAGCTACCCCTTTGTGTAATAAAAAATTTACGGGTTAAGAATGACTTGGGATGTGCTCGGACAGACCCAAAAATATTAAACCCTGAAGCTCTAAAATTCCATTGAGTCTATTAGTGAAAGAATTTTTGAATGCTGTGGTCGTTTGCAAATTCTTATAATTTTTTAGGTTGGTATGAAAATCAAGGCAATCTGAAAATTGCCCTATCGATGGAATTTGGTTGCAAAAATTTATGAGCATGTAGAGGCAATTAAAATATGAATTTTGATACAAATGATGTATTGTTTTGATGTCTGTGTGAATTTTGGCAAATTTTTTAAGTTTGTCAAAAAACTTAACCATTTCAAGGTGGCTCGGGTAGCTGTGGGATCTACCCACTCTTGGCCATTTGGGCTAAGGCCCATGCCAAGTTGTAAAGGTGAGGGACAAGTGGACTTTTCCATATAAAGAAAAAAACAAATTTCTCCCTTTGGCTACCAGCAGAACTGACACCTTCTTTAGCATTTTCCTCTATATTAATCATCTTATCTAAACCATTTCTGGAACTTCTACTTATCAAATTGAATTTAATATGTTAGAGAGCTAAACAAAGAAGAATTATAAAAAAAGGAATAGCCATGAATTAATGAAAAATCCTCAAATATTCTTAGAGAGAAGTTATCTAGCAAAAAGCTAAGTTAAGCTCTTTTGTATTTTCTTATGTTTTCTCTTGAATTTTCTTGCAAGAATTAGGTGCTTAAGATGCCTAACATTTATAGGGATAAACTTTGATGGCTTTTAAGGTGAATTTAATCAAGAAAGAAGCTTGAAGAAAGGAGGAGAAGTGGACCATGGTAGGCTAAAAGTGTGTTTTTGATATGCTTAAAATGTGGACTTCTCATTCCTTGAGGTAAGGTAAGTGAATTCAATAATTCACTTCATGCCCTTTAATATCAGTAGCTTAGATAGGTTTTTTTATTGAATAATTGTTTAAGTCCACAAATTAGCTTAAATATGTTTTTTCATTGAATAATTGTAGTTTAAGGCATGATAGAATGTGAATGCTATGGTTAGTTGATGAAAATAAGTCATATTGATGTCAAACTCTTAGTAGCTGAGAGGTGTAAAATTAGGGTAAAGGCATATTTATGGTGCTTGATATTTGTTATGATATATAATGTATGCCTATCATGGTTATGGTGTTGGTATGTAATGGAAATTTCTTATAATATAATGAGAAAATGCATGTTAAGCATAAATTGAGGGAGTGGCTAAGGGCTTGTCTCTAGCTTGGGAATGTGTATGGCATGTTGTCCTAGTTCTAATTAGTGTTTAAGGTTGACAATATATATACATTAGACCAATTGTGCTTGAATTGATGATATGGCATGTAATGAGATTGGTTGATGTAAGGTAGTATAGAAGGCTAATAGTGGTTGAAGCATATGCCTTGGGTAAGTTATCTAAATTGGCATTGTAGTGTGTATTTATGTTGTTAAACTATATATGCAAGGTGAAATGTGTGGTAAAAAGCATGGGAATGCATGAATAAGGCTAGAAAAGGTTTAAACCCAAGAGCTATATTAGTGTAAATAGGCATGAAAGTGATAGAATATGTATGTAATGGGTAATCCTCAAATAATGTACTTAAGTCAGTTATACTGGCCTAAATTATATTGGGATAAACTTAGTCAATATATATAGCTTAAAATGGCATGTAATATAGGTAAGAAATTTCTTGAATAATGAACTTAAGTTTGGCTAGAAATAATGTATAAAAAGTGGTTTCTTTTTGCCTTTATGGCCTATGGTTTGTACTTGAACAGTGTGCTTAAGTTATGTGCCTTAAAATGGCTATGATGGGGTGATTATTGGTAGTGGAATGTATGCCCATTATTTTTTCCTTTTATGTGGTCTAAGTATTAGTGGTTGTAGGCCTATAAATGCATGAAATAAATGGTGAAAGCTACACTAAAAAATAAGGTGAAATTGATTTAAAAAGTTTAGTGAAAACTTGCAGCAATGACCTATAACTCTCTTAAAATGACTATTACTTGAACCAAGAATATCACTGGATAGTAAATGACATAAAATTGTGAAATACTTATGAGATAAAGTCTAAAATAATACATCATAATTATAGGCAATTATACCCTTGAAAATATCTTCTAATAATTCACCCGATACAACCTATTTTAGGCCATACAAGAAAGAGCTAAAATCCAACTGTGCTATAAAAATTATAACTATCTCTTTTTGAGTTAATAATATTATAAAAAGTTAATCAGTAATGAAGTATACATAGATTAAGGTTAAATGGCCTATTAGATAGACACCCGCTAGATGGGTTAGCCGGTTAACTTAGTGATTCTTAGTAATTGATACACTGTCTATTTTTTAGATAGGGATGGTACAAGGGTGTAGGTCCCCATTAGGGCCACTATACTAGTCTATTGGATAGACAACTTTCTATCCTTACCACATGATGCAAGAAATGAATTTGCCTATGCAGTGGCATAGGTCCCAAAGGGCCATTGCCTTGGTTTATTGCACATACCAGTCTACTAGGTAGACACATCCACTTTATCCCTGATCTATTAAATGTGCTAGTGCAGTGGCATAGGTCCCAAAGGGTCACTACACTAGTTTGTTGGATAGACTAGTCTACTAGGCAAATAACCTCTCGTTATCTATGCCTCAAGTGCTATGACTTAATCAGGTCCGTGCAGCGGTTAGGGTCTAGAATGTGGACCGCTGCATTATATTTATTTCCCTCCAAATCTAGTGTCTATTAGTGTTGTCTTTCTAGATGGGCTAGCTGAAATAATTAAACAAGATTAAGATAATTTACATGTAGCTTTGAAATTTAATAAAAGGGTATTTTGGTAATTTCTCATTGACAATGCTTAATGGCTTAATTTATGAAGATTATGCATGTAATGATTAATAATGCTTATAAAACCATAATTTACCTGTGTTAAAGTGATTAACTGGAAAATTTGCAAATAAAAACACCCTAGGGGTAAAAAGGTAATTTTGCATTTTAGTATTCTAAGTTGAACTTAGATATTAGAACAAGACAATTATATAATTAATTATGCATAATTATACTATGATACATGTTTTAAATTGCTTGAATTCACCATAAAGTATATTATATACTCAGGATACCTATTTCGGTACGTAGGTAACAAAAATAAGGATGTAGCCTTATACACCATTCAATGAAGTTCAAAGGTTATCAAGAGAAGGTTGATAATGTAAATTTGTATAGTTTTTACACTATATGTACTTAGGTGGGAAAATAGGTATGATGTATAAAAGGGACACATGAAGTAATTGTATATATGTTTAGATAGACTATGTTGTAATTAATCAGTTGTTCATCCCTTTTGTGTATGTATAGCTTATATTGATGTTTCAAGCTGAGGCTCTATATTATGCATTTTCTTGATTGCGGCCTGAGGCCTGTGATTGTTATTTGATAGAAGTTAATGATAGGATGATATTTAGGGGGACTAAAAGAGTCTAAGAAATGTGAGAATCTATTACATAAGTGTTTTACAGGTTAAAAATTTTGGGATAGTGACTTGAGCAACTGTTATACTATTGAATTCTTAGGAAATGTTTGGCAGTGCTCAAATCACTCAGTAATGACATAAACCTATTGGTATGAACTTAAATGGGCTACAAGAACAAACAGTACTAAATTTGGAGTCATATAGAGCTGTATAGTACAACATAAGTAAAAGTTAAAGGAATAACCTAGGGAGACATCGAAGGATAAGTGAACTGGTGGGAAGTACACTGCTTATTTGGTTTCCTTGAGAATCTCATAGGCGATGTTACATTTTATGGTATCAAAGCATAGGTTAATGTTCCTAGGCTAAGTACATGAGTTCAAATATCTAAGTTTCAAATTCCCCTGAACTATTACACTATCTGAGGTTGATAAGTTACTCTTTTTGCAGTTAGTGTATGGCTAATTAGGTGCTTAAATAGGGGGCCAATAAAGTAACTAGTTTTGCACCAACTATGATATAGGGGGGCAGCCAATGTATCAATACCTAAATGTAATGGTACTACACAATAGCCATAGCCACAGGTGCTTAGTGAATAACAAGTAGAAGCATCACCTGTTTTATTGCAGTAGATAGTAAATTTGCTAAGATATACCTCTACTGCTACTACTACTCCACCTCCACCTCCTTTAGCTCCAGTGCCACCAGCTCCTCCATAAAAGACTCATCTAGAGAGGTTAAGGAAGATAGGAGCTATTGACTTCCTATGGAGGAAGGAGGATGATGCTGCTAGGGCTGAGTACTGGCTAAACAGGACATTCAGAATCTTAGAGCAGTTGAATTGTAACAAAATAGAGAATTTGAAGTGTGCCACTTATCTTTTATAAGAAGAAGCCCATAACTAGTGGAACACTATCAATAAAAGGAAAGCACCCATAGAGCTATCTTGGGAATTTTTCCTTATGGAGTTCATGAAGAAATATAGACTTGACTCTTACAAGGATAAAAAGAGGCAGGAATTTCTATATCTAAAACCAAGAAAGAAAATAGTGGTAGAATATAGAAAGGACTTGACTAGACTATTGATGTATGCTAAAGAGTTTATTTTTAATGATGAAGAGAAATGTAAGAGATTCCTAGCAAGCCAGAATGTAGAGCTAAGGAAATAGATAGCAAATCACAGAGAAAGAGAGAGAATTTGTAGTTCTAGTGTTAGCTACTTATGACATGGAAGAAATGTTGCAAGAAAAGAGGGATTTCTTCTAAAGAAAGAGGCAATTCACTGTGGGACAATCCAGTAAAGTGTTAGGGGATGGTAAATAAAGGAGAGAGGGTCATTCATAGGCACAGTCTCAGCCTAAGTCCCTATATCAAATAGGGTATCTAGGGTAGAGATAGGCACAGATCTAGAGGTGAGACAAGCTTCTACGGGTAGACCTCGATTGCCTCCTCAAGTTAATAGTGCTCTTTGTAAAACAAGTAATAAGAATGGACCTCCCACTTATACCACTTGTAAAAAGAGGCATTGGGGTCATTGTAGGGTAAGCAAAAGAGGAGAGTGTTTTCATTTATGGTGCTAGAGATCACTACAAAAAAGAGTGTCCTGAGAGGTAGGTAGAGGGTGCTTAGACATAGGCATCTAATGTCACACCTTAGAATAGGGATCAGAGGCAAACCAGAGTAGAGTAGCCTAGTGCTAGCTAGGGTACCAAAACTAAGGCTCATGCTTTAGCCAGGCAGTATGCTATGATAGCTAAAAAAGAGGCTATAACACTAGACATAAAAACTGGTACATTTTATTTATTTGATATTCATGTTTTGGCTTTGATAAACCCTAGTTCTACACATTTCTACATATGTACTGCACAACCACAAAATGTGTAGTTAGAGCTTGAACATGTTGATGTAGACATCAAAGTTAGCAAACCTATAAGGTAGTGTGTGGTTATGAATAAGATGTATAGGCAATGCCCTCTAGTGATTCAGGGGTATAGATTTCCTGCTGATTTCATTAATTTGCCTTTTAGATGAGTTTGATGTGATCTTAGGAATGGATTGGCTGACTAAGCATTAAGCCATAATTGATTATAAACATAAGAAGTTGACCCTCCAGATTGCAGAGGGATAGATAGTAGTAATGGATGGTGAGAGAAGCCTTTTGAACAATCTTATCTGCACTGGTAAAGCATAAAAACTTCTTGGGAAGGGGTGTAAGGCATATTTTATCTATGCTATTAACCTGAATACTTCTAACTGTAATCTAACATATATTCCAATTATTTCTAATTTCCTAATGTATTCCCTGATGAGCTACCAAGCTTACCACCTCAGAGTGAACTAGATTTTAAAATTGATGTATATCCTAGTACTACTTCAATATATATTACCCTTTTATAGAATGGCACCTGCTAAGTTAAAGAACTAAAAGTGCATCTGCAAGACCTATTAGATAAGGGTTTTATCAAACCCAGTGTATCTCCTTAGGGAGCACTTGTGCTGTTTGTAAAGAAGAAAGATGGGTCGCTCAGGTTATGTATTGATTATAGGCAACTGAACTAAATGACAATGAAGAATAAGTATCCATTACCTAGGATAGAATACCTCTTTGATCAGTTGAGAGGGATAGGTGTATTTTCTAATATTGATATGAGATTTAGATAACATGAATTGAGAATTAAGGAAGTTCACATTCCCAAAACTACCTACAGAACCTAATACAGGTACTACAAGTTCTTAGTAATGCTATTTAGGCTCACCAATGCATCAGTAGCTTTTCATGGATCGAATGAATAGAGTTTTTTAGCCTTATCTAGATCAATTTGTGGTGGTGTTCATAGATGATATCCTAGTGTACTCTAGAAACCAGGAAAAGCATGAATAATATCTCAAGGTTATGTTACAGACCTCAACAGAGAGTTAGTTATATGCCAAGCTTAGTAAGTGTGAGTTTTGGCTAAGTGAAGTTACTTTTTTAGGCATATAGTTTCAACAGAGGGAATCAGAGTTGATCCTAATAAAATAAATGCAGTGCTAGAATGGGAACCACCTAGGAATGTAACAAAAGTGAAAAGCTTTTATGAGTTTAGCTGGGTATTATAGGAGATTTGTAAATGGATTCTCCATTATTGCCACTCCTTTAACTATACTAAATAGAAAGAATGTTAGATTTGAGTGGGATGATAAGTGTCAAGCTAGTTTTGAGGGACTAAAAAATATGTTGATAGAAGCTCTTATCTTGATTCAACCTGAACAGGGTAAGGATTTTATATTATAGAGTGATGCATTAATGAATGGCTTGGGATGTGTACTAATGCAAGATATGAAGGTAGTAGCTTATACTTTAAGACTGTTGAAGCCACATGAGAGGAACTATCCAACTCATAACTAGGAGTTAGTTGATTTTGTGTTTGCTTGGAAAATATAGAGGCACTATCTGTATAGAGAGAAAAGCTACATATATATAAATCATAAGAGTTTGAAATACCTCTTTTCTCAAAAGGAACTGAACCTGAGATGGAGAAGATAGTTAGAACTAATTAAGGATTATGACTACCTAATTGATTACAACCTAGGAAAAGCAAATGTGGTGTTTGATGATTTAAGCTAAAAGTCTATAATGCCTCTGAATGCTATGAGTGCTAGCTTGCAGTATGCTTAAGAAGATGCTATGATGGCAGAGTTATATGTGAAGCTAGATTTTAGATAGTATATTAAGGAAAATTAGATGAAAGATGAACAGCTAGCTTAGATAGCGAGCAAAGCTAAAGAGAGGAAGGCCATAGAGTATGAGTTGATCGGAGATAGGTGTCTATATTATCAAAACAAGTTGTATAAACCTAGTACAAATGACTTGAGGTTGTAGATACTTAAGGAGGCATATGAAGTTCCTTATTCTATACATCATGGTAGCACAAAAATGCATGTGGACCTAAAATCTCATTATTGGTATGTGGTATGAAAAGAGATATGGCAGAGTATGTTGTAAAGTGATTGACATGCTAGCAAGTGAAAGTTGAGAATCAGGTTCCTTCTGGATTACTACATCCTACAGTAATACCATAGTGGAAATAGGAAAAGGTGACCATAGATTTTGTGATGGGTTTACCTTTGACGATAGGTAAATGTGATGCTACATGTGTGATTATTAATAGACTGACAAAGATAGCTCACTTTATCCCGATCAGGATAGATTATTTCTTAGAGAGACTAGCTAGACTATATGTGGATGAAATAGTTAGGTTACATGGTGTGCAAGTGACTATCATTTCTAATTGAGATCCTCTCTTCACTTTAGAATTTTGGAAGAAACTATAAGAAGCCTTAGGCACTAGACTGGCCTATTATATAGCTTTCCATCCTTAGACTAATTAACAGTTAGAAAGGGTGATACAGATACTTAAGGATATGTTACAAGGATGTGTTACTAAGCTTAAGGGTAACTGGGATCAGTACTTGTCTTTGGTAAAATTGCTTATAATAATAATTACTAGTCTAGCTTGGGGATGGCCCCATATGAAGCATTGTATGGCAGATGATACATAACTTAGTTATGTTGTAGTGATGTTAAGGAAAATAAGATTTCCAGTATGGATTTAATTAGAGATGCTGAAGAAAAAGTGAAAATAATTAGAGAAAGGCTAAAGGTAGCTGTGGATAGATAAAGATCATATGTAGACTTTATGCGAAGAGATATTGAGTATGTAGTTGGGGAAAAAGTATTCTTAAAGGTTTCTTCATGGAAAAAGGTGTTGAGGTTCAGGAAAAAGGGAATTGAGTCCTAGATTTATCAAGCCGTATGAGATTATAAAAAGGGTCGGACCTCTAACATGCAAATTGGCATTACCACCTGAGCTACAATAGATACATGATGTTTTCCATGTCTCTATGCTTATGAGGTATAAATTAGATCCATCACATGTGATTCTAATGATAAATATTTAGGTATAATTAGATCTGAGTTATGAGGAGGAACAATATAAATTTTGGCTCGTGAAATGAAACAGTTCAGGAATAAGTCCATACCACTGGTCAAGGTGCTATAAAGATACCATAGCATAAAAGAAGCTACTTGGGAGCTAGAAGAGTAGAGGAAAGTCCAATATCCTCACATATTTACCCTAGGTAATTTTATGGAAGAAATTTTCTTAAGAGGGGAAGAAATATAATGCCCATGTCTCGAGGTTCCATGAATAATGCCATTAGGTCTGAGAAGTGTGCCTAAGGTGCTAGGCCACTTACACATAAATTGACATAACGGCACTAGTCATGAGACTTCGAGGGGCTTTAAACTGATGAAAAAGGCAAAATTTAAAATTTAGCAAAACTAATAATTCATTTTGAACTGTAAGCTACCCCTTTATGTAATAAAAATTTTACAAACCAAGAATGACCTAGGATGTGCCTGGATTGGACCCAAAAATATCTAGCTCAGAAGCTCAAAAATTTCATTGAGTCTATTGGTAAAAGAATTTTTTAATGTTGAGGTCGTGTGCAAATTCTCATAATTTTTGAGGTTGGCACACAAATTAAAGCACTCTAAAAACTACCCTATTGATGGAATTTAATTGTAAAAATTTTCAAGAATGTAGAGAGGATTAAAATATTAATTTTGAAATAAATACTATAATTTTTTGAGGTCCGCGTGAATTTTGGTGAATTTTTTAAATTTGCTAAAAAATTAAGCCATTTCGGAGAGGCTCAGGTGGCTGTGAGACACACCCATAATTAGCCATTTGGCCCAATGCCTTTGCTAAGTGGTAAAGGTGATTGAAAAATGGACTTTTCCACTTAAGCAAGAAAACAAATTTCTCCCTTTAGCTACTAACAAAATCGACATCCTCTTCAACCTTCTCCTCTATTTTTCACCATCTTCTCTACACCATTTCTAAAACTTTTGCTTACCTAAGTTCAATTTGATGTGTTAGAGAGCTAGAGGAAGAAGAATTATAGTGAAAAGAGAAGCCATGAATAAATGAGAAATCCTCAAAGTTTCTTAGATAGAAGTTGTCCAGTAAAAAGCTAAGGTGAGCTCTTTTATATTTCTTTTTTTTGGGTTTTCTCTTGTCTTTTCTTGCTAGAATTAGGTGTTTAAGATGCCAAACATTTGTGGGGATAGATTTTTATGGCTTTTAAAGTGAATTATAGAAAAAAATAGCTTGAAGAAAGGAGCATAAGTGAACCGTGGCAGGCTAAAAGTGTGTTTTTGAGAGGCTTGAAGTGTGGACTTCTCATTCCTTGAGTGTGAGGTAAGTGAATTCAACCATTCACTTCATGCCCTTCAATTTTAATAGTTATTCTTTAGGTTCAAGAATTGTTTAAATTAACAAATTAACTTTGGATAGGTGTTTTCATTAAATGATTGTAGTTTATAGCATTAATAAGTTATATTGATGTCAAACTCTTAGTAGTTAAGAGCTGTGCAACATGGGTAAAGGCATTTTTATGGTGCTTAATGTGTGTTATTGAGTATAATGTGTGCCTATGATGATTTAGGTGTTGGTATGTAATGGAAATTTCTTGTAAAGTAATGAGAAAATGCATGCTAGGCATGAAGTGAAAGAGTGGCTAAGAGCTTGTCTCTAGCTTGGGAATCTATATGGCATGTTGTGGTAGTTCTAATTAGTGTTTGTGGTTAACAATGTGTATACATTAGACTTATTATGCTTGAATTGATGATATGGCATGTAATAAGATTGATTAATACATGGTAAAATGGAAGTGTAGTAGTGGTTGAGGCATGTGCCACAAGTAAGTTATATAAATTGGCATTGTAGTGTCTATGTATGTTTATGTATGTGGTTAAAAGATAGATGCAAGGTGGAATGTGTGGTAAAAAGCAAGGAAATGTATGAATAAGGCTACAAAAGGGTTGAAATCGAGAGCTATATTAGTGTAAATAGGCATGAAAGTGATA
>CANXYI010415848.1:0-16540 GCA_948208565.1 Hura crepitans | reverse complement strand
AAATGTAATATCAGTAGTGTGCTCTTGTGATTCCGGAGGAATTAGGTCTAACTTATAACTCGGGTTATATTTTTGGGTAACTTAAGTTAAAATACTACAGAAGCTTTATTTTCTCACATGATTGTGTGATAAGAATATGTTGTTGCATGTGGTAATGATGAATGAGTTGAGCCTGAGGCTCATTGAGTTTAATGTTAAGATTGGAGGGTCAGGAGGACCCATAAGAGTTAGAGATGTGCGTTGAATGTTATAGAAGTGTTTTTAAGTAGGTAAAAATTTGCGAAGTGTCCCGATACAGCCATTATGCTGTCGGATTTTTAGCACGATAATCCCAGTATTTATCTCGATATGCATGCCAAATAGTTTTTCAGTATTTTTACAACTCTTTGAGTTAAGAAAATCAATTTATTAGTTATTGAATAAAAAGTTTTTAATTAATCGAATTTTATGGGTATGCGAAATCAGATATCGTCCTTCTGTGGCGCTCCCTGTTGGGGTCCGGTGATCGGGCCGGGTGGAGGGTGCTACAATTATGATGTGCCTCAACTATAGAGACTTGAACAAAGCATGCCCTAAAGATGACTTCCCTCTACCTCATATCGATGTACTAGTTGACAACACAACTAGGGTAGCCATGTACTCTTTTGTAGATGGTTTATTAGGATGTAACTAGATTCTCATAAAGGTGGTAGACAAATGTAAGACAACTTTTATAATAGAGTAAAGGATGTATTGTTATAAGGTGATGCCTTTCAACATATTAGAGAATGGCTACTAAACTTTTTCATGACATGATGCATAAAGAAGTCAAAGTCTATGTGGATGATATGATTGTCAAATTAATGGACAAAGGACATTTTGAAGCCTTAGAGAAAATCTTTCAAAGATTAGACCAATTCAACATAGGACTCAATCCTAGAAAATGAATTGTCGGAATAATGTCGGGAAAGTTGTTAGGATTCGTGGTCAGTAAGAATGGAATTGAAGTAAATCCTGATAAAGTAAAGGCAATCCTAGAAATGCCTACTCCTTAGATGAAAAAGAGTTTTGAGGTTCTTAGGAAAGCGATAATATATCAATCAATTCATAGCTAAGCTCACATTCATTTGCGAACCCATATTTAAACTCTTGCGAAAAAGCCATCCTTGCTAATGGAACAATGATTGCCAAAAAAAAAATTGAGGCCATAAAATATTACTTAATCAACCTACTAGTTTTAAAGCCACCTATGTTAGGGAAAGCCTTAACTTGTACCTTATAGTAGAAAAGAATTCTATTAGAGACTTTATCCCATAAGCAGATGAATTTGAGGTAGAATTTACAGTTTATTACTTGAGTAAAAAGATACTTCCATATGAATAAAATTATATAAAAGTGGAAAAGACCTGTTTAGAAGTGATCTACGTCTCCAAGAAGCTCCGCCACTGCTTTTAATCATATAAGGTCGAGGTAGTAGCAAGACATGATCCCTTACGATATATACAGACGGTGCTATAACTAATAGGCAAAATGGGCATATGGATTCTACTGCTAGAAGAAATTGACAATTCCTATGTAACAAAGAAGACCATCAAAGGATGGGCAGTGGCAGGCTTCTTGGCACAACAACTGATTGAAAGTGATAAGGTGGAATTCAAATTTCTAAATGAATACCTAGGGGCAATATTTCAAGAGGGATGGAAAAAAGTATTTTGACAGCAGTTAATAAAAAAGGTGTAGAAATAGGCACATTAGTAATCAGTCCTGAAGGAGAATACATTTTTGGCAAGAAAGTTGGACTTTCTAGCCATAAACAATGTCACTGAGTATAAAGCATCCATCTGTGGCATCGAGACTATTCCTACTAGGGGAAAAATAGTTAATGTGTACGGGAATTCTATGTTGATAATACAACAAGTAAAGGGTAATTGGGAAGTCAAAGATGAAAATCTCAATAGGAATGTCAAAATAGTTACAGATTTCTCAAAAGCATTTGACAAATGTACCTTTCATCATATTCTAAGAGGGCAAAACCAAGTAACTGATGCTTTGGCAACATTAATGTCAGTAGTTGATTTCACTGAGAATGACAAGCTAAAGCCAATGTATTTCACTAAGCTAAGATATCCAATATACACTAGCATAGTTAGCACAATAGAAGTAGGGATGAATGATGAACTACCATGGTATCATGACATTTAGAAGTACTTAGAGATAGGGGGATATCCAAATCATGCAACTAAAAATGATAAGAAAGTACTATGAAAGTTATCTATTCATTTTATTTTCTTTTAGGGATATTATACAAAAGGCATCATGATGGTGTTCTACTTAGATGTGTGGATGATACAAAAGCTTAGAAGATACTAGAAGAAGTACATAAAGGTGTTTGTGGTCTACATATGAATGGGAAAATTTTAGCAAAAAACATCATAAGGATGGGGTATTATTGTTTGACAATAAAGATAGATTGTTACAACTTTATTAAGAAATGTCACAATTACCAAATATCTACCAATCTGGGCCATCTACCACTAATAGAATAGACAAGTTTGTCTTCTCCATAACCCTTTTCTATATAAGGAATTGACATAATAGGAGAGATAATGCCATTTGTAGTGAGAAGTCATAAATACATAGTCAGGGCTATTGACTACTTTTCAAAGTGGGTAAAAGTATGATCTCTCTATAACTTGGGGGCTAAGCAGTAAATTTATTGAAAGAAACATCATTTGTAGGTATAGGCTACCACAACAAGTAATTTTAGACAATAGAGTATAGTTCTAAGGTGAAACTAAATAGCTCCTACAGAAGTATGGGATTGAACACCATAAATCTTCCCCTTACAGGCCTCAAGCTAATGGTGCAATAGAAGCAGCCAATAAAAATTTCAAGAAAATTTTGCAAAAAATGATTGTGACTTACAAGGATTAGGCAAAAATGTTGCTATTCACACTTTGGGGTTACAGAATGACTATCAAAACCTCGATAAGTGCCATACCATATTCACTAGTATATGGGGTGAAAGTGATACTACCAATAGAAATAGAGGTCCCATCATTAAGAGTAGTCTTAAAAGTAAAAGTACTAGAAGCTGAATGGGTAAAAGGTAGATATGAATAGTTGGTGTTAATTAATGAGAAACTAATAAAGGCTTTGTATCACATGTAACTGTATTAAAAGAAGCTTGCTAGGACCTACAATAAGAAAGTCAAGCTACGTTCTATTCAAAAAAGTAATCTTGTTTTAAAACAAACTAAGCCTTTATTAATAGACCCCAAGGAGAAGTTCAAGCCCAATTTGGAATGCCTATACATGGTAAAGAAAATACTCATGCATGGAGCCATCAAAATTTCAGATTTGGAAGGCAACAGATTTTCAGAACAGTGAACATGGGTAGATTAAAGAAATATTTATACTAAAAAATAGAAAAATAATAAGTCGGCCAAGCCAAAAACCTCAAAAAGGATGGCTTAGGCAAAAATTAGGACACCCCGATGAGGTGAAAACATAGAAAACAAACACTTCATGCAAAAGTTAAGGAATTAAGAAAACCTACAAGGGCTAGTTGATAATGATAGTATTATTAAGGAGCAATTAATATATTTTCCAAGCTTAAGTGGGTTAGTCTTAATGTAACTAATGTTAGAGATGTTTTGTCGTGATCATTGGTGTATAAATTACCTTTTAGTGAGAAACATCCTACAAATAATTGAACTTTAAAAGGTTAAATACAAGTTTTCTTTCTAGATATAAGGGATGTATCTTCATTTCTTCTCTTTAATGAAAATGTTATGTTGTCTCTTGATGTACTTGTAATCCAATTTTTGTAATTATCATCCATACTTATATTGTTAACTTTATGATCAGGCACGTTCTTCAGCATATAACAATGTTTCCACAAATCAAGATAGGAACGCAGAAAATGTTGTGTTAAGGAACCACTTTGAAAACCTAAAGGCTTGGGAGGAATCTATTGCTTTAAAACAAACTACCTCTGAACTTGATAAGGAATATAAAAGGTTGAATGCCTTAATCTGACTAATGGAACATAATCCGAATAACAGGACAGAGAAAAGTGAGAAATCTTCCACTAAGGACACGTCCATCGGATCCTATTCATAGTAATCCTACCAAGTTAAGCAGTCCAAATTTTTGCCTCAATCTGACCTAAAACGGGCTCTCTAAACGAAAAAAAATAAACCTACAAAAGTAAAGGGGTTCCAACCATAAAGTTGATGTCACCCTTTTTTAAGCCATCTAATCCCCAGATTGTCTCAGCAATAATGACATCAAAAAGATTATTCTTAAAACAAACTTCAGTCAACACCTAAAGTATTTTATAATCACAGTGTTTTTCCTCACAAGCGACTAATAGCAAGTCACCAAAAATGCATAACAAGATGTATTTCACCCATTCCATGGAACCAAGCAAAAACTAACCAGCAAAATTAAGAATTATTTATAGAGAAATAGGACTTACACTGGGATAACCTTTCGAGCCACCAAAGGTGAGATTCGTAAGGCAAATACAATGTCTAGGAGATACTGATCATCAAAGGAAGGAAGCACATTAGAGGTATTTGAAGGGAATTCCAAATTTAAAATAGTAGAAAACTTTTCAGGCGTGGGGGCAATCTCTTGATGATTGAAGTTGAAAACATGAAAATTAAGGTCCTAATAGTAAAGAGTAGTATGACAAAAATTAGGGTCTATCTTCACCTTCTTTAAAAATCTGATGGCAATAAAAATAGCAAGAATTAGAGAATCCCAAGTGGGTTTTTCAAATTCAAAATATTTAACAGTTGATAAGTGAAATGAGGATTCATGATGAAATGTGATGACACATATTTGATAAAGAAGTATTTATAAACACCCAAAACACAAGCCCTAGCATGATAAGGATAAGAAGATCCAAGACACGTAAAAACGTCTGCACGTACTAAGAAAAGGACATATTAACATCTAAGTTTGCACAAACTTCATCAAACCATACACAAAAAATGTTTCTCGACTGTACAAACTTCCACTTGGATGGTCTTAACACAAGTTCACATAAACTTTGATTTGGATGGTTTTGACTCAAATCTATATGGACTTTATTATGTAGAAATATCTAGTCTGCGTAAACCTACACTCTTCGTATGAGCATTGTGGTTGTAAAATTCTTTTGTAATTACTTGCAAACATTTGTATGCAAAAGGTTAAAGGCTTGCAACTATAAGTAAAATGTATACAAATCCCAAAAGAAAAAAGAAAAATTGTAGTAAATGTTTAAAATATATATACAAAATAGGTATCAATATAAGGCATGGGTTGGGAAGCAATCCTCATTCCTCCTCCTCATCACTCTCTATATCCTCATCATAGGAAGAGAATGCCAACTTCTCAGTAATCTTTAGAGTTCGTAATTTTATTTGTATAACCCAAAGTGATACCACTTTCTAGACAGTTCATTCTATAGAAAGGATGATGGATTAATGCATTTAAATATCTCATTCATATCATGCATATGTACATAACTAATAATTGTAGGGAAACTCATTATAAAAACATGAGTCCTTGTAATCATAGCTCTACTGAAAGCTTCCACCATTCGAGCAATTCTCTCGATAGTAGCTCTCCTAACCTATCAAAATCTAGATGATAATGTTAGAATAGCAAAATCAAGAAACTAGCAAGATAAGAAGTCACAAAAAAGTATACCAAGGTAGTGTCTGTAGGCTCAAAAGGCATAACCCAGTTATCCTCTACCCTAAAGCGCACTAAGATCAATTCTCCATCAGCTTCATAATGTATATAGCTTAATTTAGGCACATCAATAAGAGTACCAACAATCTCACCGGGCACCAGTTAAAAGCTAACAGCCAAAATGGGAGTAGTAAAAGCCTAACCTTAAGAAGTATGAATAGGAAAAGGTGAGAATTGAAGGTCACTTAAGCTAGAGGTAGTCCTCATCCTCTTTCTTAAGGAGGAAGGTTCGGTCTCTATAGCAGGAGCATAAGCCTATAAAGTAAATAAAGTTAGAAATCACACTCAAGAAATCGACACAAAAAGGAGAAGTATACTTGAAAAGTGGGGCTAGAAGTGTAGGGCACCCGGGTCAGCAAGTGAGCAGATGCCTAAGAGGGGTATTCCTCTCCATTAGTCTCCACTAAAGTATCTCTTAGGATCCCAACAATCATCCCCTGTACAAACTTTAAGTCATCAATGTATCACCCAAACAATATCAAGTTGGAAGGATTATAGAGACATAGCGAGCATCAAGCCCCAAGTGCCAACTCAACACATATTCTCCTAGCAACTAGCAGTAAACCTCTAGAATGGTCAGTAGTATCTTACAGGAGGATAGCTCTCAAGCATAATATAGAAACCCAGGCATCTCCTCCAGTGGGAAAACCTATGATGCCAAATCAATCTAAAAAGGAACCAGGTAACCATTAGTTCAAGATTCAATAAACCAAATCATAATAGTATGTTTATATTTGTAAGATTTCTCACATCAAACCAAGCTCGAGAGCTAAAATACTAATAATGTTGCAAAATAGAAGAGGTGTTCTAAGGCTCTAAAGCTGGCCTAACCCATCTATCCATTATTAGATAATAGCGAGGAATTTCCAACTTATAAGGGTAAGGCAACAGATGTAACTCATATGCCTAGACCTAAAAATGAAAAAGTAAAAATCATCATAAGTAATCCTAGAAATAATCAAATAAGATAAGGAAAAGGTCACTTACTAAAACCTTGACACGAAGCCCTACACAAATCGGTGGCTTTTCTTAGTATTTGTTGCCATGTCCAAACTCTTGAAAATTCAATTGAGGGAAGAGCAACACCAATTCCAGGATCTAATACACTCTAAGAAAGGAAGAAAACTCCAACTGAAATTGTCATTGGCATTGGTAAATAGGGCAGTACCTAGCAAATATAGAATGAAGCAACACATTTATTGATCGAGCTCAAGCTACAAGATGAAGCTATATCCATCCATCCATCTCTCACACAAGTCTATACAATGAATGCTCTTAAAATGGTCCTATGGCATGAATCCCAATAGGTCTCTCACCTCTTAGAGATGGAGAGATGGGTAGTGGTAGTAAGTGTTGAAGGCGTTAGCCCTTCTAGTGTAGGGAACTCTAGTAATAAAAGCCTAATCAAATATAGTTATTGTCAGCTTTATAGACTATATATGAAAGGTATGAGTAGTGTCCATCCACCTATCTAGAAGGGCCTTGAGAGCCTGCAAGCCCTGATAGAAGTCTCCTCCCACCAAATGATCAAGAAATGTCTAGAAACTAGTCAATTTGACCTGTTCTTTAACTAAAATCAGCATAACAGAGTAATATAGTTGAGGTACGGATAAGGTACCATTGCATTTAAAATGATTCTACAATAAAAAGACAAAACGGGTAAGTATACACATAAAAGTAACTTAAAAGTAGAAAAACTACTTTAGGACACAATCAAGTCCACATAGACCTTCAACTATCAAGTAGAGAGTTCGTAAGGACCAAACAAGGACAAAGCCCAAAACATACATCCATGATAACCCAACTTACCCAAATTCATATAAACCTTCTTTAGTGCACATAAATACTCATAATCTAGCAAAAAACATGAAAAAAAATAAGATGACAAGATTATACTCAAAAGAAGTTCGCACGATGCAAACCACACACAATACAGGTCCATACGGACCCAAATCACACCCAAACATTGTCCGCATAGACAAAAAATCACATCTCATGCAGAAAAGACATATATCATCATCTTAAAATGACTAAAAAATTAACCTAAATCTTACGTTCGCATGAACTTATCTACCATACTAACCATCCAAGTTCGCATGGATTTATCAAACTAGAGATAGTTTGCAGGGAAGATGAAAGGGAAAAAACATAGCAAATCACAAAAAAAAATAGAGAATTAAAAACTAACTTATAGGTACACTTCTAAGCAGCGTAGTGGGCGAGATCAGCTAAGATCAGTGTCGCGTCACCAAAGTGCAATTTATTCATCAGAGCAGTATTCCACAGGTTGTTCATCATTATATAGGGTAAGAAATGCTCAAGGATAGGCATAGGAATGTCCATCGTTAGGGTAGGAGGAAAAGAAACCATCGAAGATAGCAAGGCAAGTGTCGCCAATGTCTCTCCAATGGCTATAGACCAATCAAAATGGGAAGATGAAGTTTAGGAAGCTATTTAAGGTATTTTTGCTTAAGAAAACTAAGGAAATTAAGAGAAAACACAAGAAACCATTGCTAGAAAAGGAAGAAAGTGAAAAAAAGAAGTAAAGAAAGGGATAGAAAGTCGATAATTTTGAAACTATAGATAATGTCCACACATACTTATTAGTGCGATTACAACATGTATGCCTGCATAGACTTAAACCACAAGGCCTCACTCTCATAGACCAATCTTGGATCCTTGTCCGTACAAACTTCAATCATAAACTTACTTCTTCTAAATTTTGTCTGCACGGACCTATTTCATCACAGGCTTATTTTCACCAAACCAAGTCCACACGAACTTAGTTTGTTCGAAGTACTCAAAATATAACTTTGAAAGAGTTTAGAAATAATCAGACCAAAATCAAAAGCATAATAAATGATAATTCTCATTAAAATAAGACTTTACACATAAAATTTGCATGTCAAAAGCCATTCTAGTTATATTTGGTCAATTGGTTTTCATTTGTATTTTCCAATAGATAAAACTAGTTTAACTCACAATTAGCATTCCTCGCCATCTTATTTTCAAGTCATATCAAAGATATTTATCAACAAGCATGATTTTTATATTTTCTATTCGATCAATTTATTTTGTTCAATTTTTAAACTAATGAAATATATTCAACCTCCTTTTTCAAAATAATTAATTTTTCTCATCAACATTGGTCACTTCTTTCATTTAATTTTCAATTAACAAAATGGATTCAGCCTTAGTTTTAGCTAAAGTTCAAAAAAATATATCATTTGATTCAAAAGATCAAAAAGCATAAAAAGGTCAATCTATTTAGTTTCTTCAAACTAATAGATTTAACCTTTTGTTTCAAACTATTTTGAATAAAATTTAGCATTCTTCATAGTTGTATATGTTTTTACCCATTATGAAACATTCATATAATCAAAATTTATTAATTTTAGATGAATGAAATTTTATTCAATTTCTTTTTACTAATAAAATTTCCAATAATCATTATTCTGATTTTTTTAACAAATTCAACTTAAAAGGTTAATTTGTTAGAAAGGAAAAGAGGGAAACCTACTTCTAACATTATCATATTTGATGAAAGTGCTTCAGCATAATCTAACTTGATCCATTTCTTTTAAATAAAGGAATGAGTAATTGTGGATGATATGAAGACACTATAGTTAATTTTAATATCTTGATTTATTGAAACCTAAGATAAAATGAAGTGGAATCATCTTTCAAATCCATTTTATCTAAACTATAAAATGAGGTTTAATTGCCTTGAACAATAATGATTGACTAACAATTTGCCTTTTTAGTTCATCCTTATCTGATGATTCAGCTTTGAAAGCTAATTGTTAAAGGCATATTATGTCAATAAAGTAAAAGATCAGGGTTTTTTTTAAAAATAACTAAAGAAAAAAATGAGGACTACTTACTTTAAGCATTACCACAACAATCTTCAAAGGATAATCTAGTTCAACGACAAAAATGCAATATCAGCTTTTAAGTTTCAATTAACCATTTTTATATTCTTAGGATTCAACTTCATGTTAATCCACCATTATCACATTTTTTTCATTAGGATTTAACTTCACATTAATTCACCACTATCACATATTTCTTTCTTTTGGATTTAATTTCATGTTAATCCATTATGTATTTCATTCCTTTGGATTCTACTTCACATTAATCCCCTATTATCACATATTTCTTTCCCTCAAATTCAACTTCACGTCAATCCATCATTATAATTTTTTTCTCTTCAAATTCAGCCTCATAACTCAATCCAACACTTAGCACATTTGATCAAATTAGGTTAGAATTACTTGACTGCTTTGTTATGCATTATTGACTTTTGTATTTTCACAGCGCACACTAAAGCGAGGGCAACTGTAGACACCCCACTTTTAGGAACTATGATGATAATCAGAGATGGGCCCATACTACAAGATAAAGGAGCCCAAACCCATGCCCATATGGACTAACTAATGACCAAGTAAAATATAAGTCTGCACGGACTATGATTGACCTAATCAAATCTAAAAGGCCTATGGGCCGCAGCTCAATTAAACTTATCAAAAGCCTAAGTTCACATGGACTAAGGTATCATAAGAGTTAGTCCACATGGACCTTTTAACAAAAAGCTTCTAAAATCTTAGTATTTCTCTTTGGACTCTGATTCCTAATCTTAATTGGATTCCCCTTTTTTTGGATGGGAGTACTACCCAAAAACATTATAAATACCCCTCTCAAATAATAAAGAAGACACTTTTGATTATCTAAAAAATCATAATTTCGTGAGTCTAAGGCATTCAAACTCCCAAGCAGGATTCACTTTACTAGTCCTTTAGCCTACACAAAATAATTCTTTCTTTCAAAACCCAACCTTTTACCTTGTAGCTTGGTGCAATATCTACGTAAATTCTGAGGTCACCTTAATTGTCTAATCTTTTCATTCTTCCTTATGGATTTAATAATCTCTATAGATTAATTGGCCATGTGAGATAGTCCTCTATGATCCCCATATTAATTATAGAAGTGAGATAATGACTTATCATGCATACGTATTTATCTTGTACATTTTTAAATCATGATTATGTATTCTGCCTAATGATGTAAATCCGCATGGATATCACCCATGAGATGTTTGAGTTCGCACAGGCTTATGGTTGATATTATGATTATGTTGTTTAGTTTGTAAAACCTATACTTGATAACAGTTTTATGTTTCATCTTTTGTATTCTATTTTAACATTCATTCTATATTTGATAATATATACTTCACTTATATTAATCATTATGACATGTCATGATGGATTTATCTTTATAATCGAACCTTGCATATTCTGATCTTCAATATTACATGTTGTTTGTATTCTGAAATTGGTTCTAAGTCTGCACAGCCTCACTTAAGCAAGGATACATAGTCTGCATGGATATGTATGATGAGTAATTGTATGATTATTAGGTCCGCAAGCATGTAGAATACAATGTGTAGTTTTTGACATATTGCCATGTAAGTATTAGGTAAGGGCTTGAAATATCATCATGTGAATGATTACCAATATATATGAATTATGGTGACAATGCTTTAAAAAGATGTGATAATTCTTGGATTGCATTATTTGTTGACATGTTATTCATGATGTTTGCATGGACTTTTATCACAAGGGTTTATTCATTCACATGGACTTTTATCTTTTATGTATGGTATAGTTGTGTCCGTACATGTTTATAATGCCTCTATGATAGATTTATTTACTTTAATCTATTAATACTATATATTTATACATAATTTGAGGTCTTTTAGGACCATGTGTTGTTATTCTAATCGTATTATTTAAGTGGATGACCTTAATTTAGAGATGGATCCGAACAGGCCTAATAACTATAGCAATCAAAATCCGCACAAATGTAGGCCAAGGACTATAATGAGTCGGCACAGACTTAGCGACGCAAAAATGGGATCAAGCTCTATTCCTTGTTTATTTATTTGGTTGTGTACCTTTTATCTTCTTTTGCTTATTTTTGGGTTGTAATAGTTAGTTTTAATAACTTGTTTTACACGTAAAAAGTATAACTTCACCTTAAGGATTTTGTACTTAATTAATTGGTGTTTTCTTAATAAAATTATTTTTGATCTTTTCTTAATAAAACTCACATAAAAATTTATTTTAATAAAAGCCAATCTCTTAGAGATGGGAGTTAGGCAATTACCGCTAATTTTTATGAAATTATGAATAATTGTCAAGTCAAACTACAACCAATAAATATCCCAATTTATGGATGTATGATTTATGTTTCTATTTTATTACAAATTTTATTGCTATAAGTTAATTTTTTCCTTGTGTATAAAGGTGATATATATATTTCTTTAATCATTTTGCTTGCTTACTTGTATGATACGAGATTGATAACAATTAGAATCTAAAGGTATATTATTAAGACATAAATAATATGTAATTTTGAACACTTACTGGGCAAAAGATCAATAGTCCTAGTGTAGAAGTAGGTGGCAACTCTAAACACTAATCGGCTCACCCCCGGTACATTAAAAATCTACACACAGGGTATAGCCATCTATCTTAAGTAGGGTTATATTCAAGTGTCAATAGGAATTTCTTTTTAAGCATATGAAAATTTTTTGATGATTTGGCTAACCAAATTATTAGGAATTTCTTTTCAGGCATACATAATAGATCAAGCCATCTATCTTAGGTAGAGTTTTATAACATGGGAACACACATGGTGCACAGTTTGAAATAGACATCATAACACTCCTTATCCTAAGCATACAAAAAATTTTGATGATTGTTGTTCGGGGAATTTCAATCATTCTAAGATAAAAACAAGTTTAACCAATTTGCAGGCATGATAGTTTAACCTTGCCTTTTGAGAAATTACTAAAATTCATTTCATGATAGAAGTCCAGATCACATATAAATGGAAATTATTATGGTATCCTAAAGGAAGTTGTATCTAAGCCGACTACATGTGGTTATAATATAGTATATTCTACAAGTTATTATCCTTTAAATAGGGTCCCTCCATTGGGTCTTCCTAATCATGGGTAGTAATGACCAATTAGCTCACCATTTTATATACCATATAGGTACAAGGCGTAAAGTTAGTAATAATCATCCCTAACACTCTCTCAAGTTGAGTAAAAATAGGTCAATGCTTTGGAATGCCACTATAAGGAAATAGGGTCATAGTTTATAAAAATGATATGCAGTTCGAGAACTGATAAATTTTAAAACCAAAGATTCTATTAATATCAATTGAAAGGCACATTCAAAGCAAATTCTCATGGAGGACACATCCCCAATGGAGTTGCCAATTGAAGGAACCTTAACTGAGATCAAATTGAGAATCACTCAAGCAAGTCACCAAAGCCAAGAGCTCGAGTGTCCTCAACAAGGTAGTTTACCTTGTGGTAAGTGTGAGTCACCACCAGAGTGATCAATCTAGGAAGTAAACTAAAAGAGATTTCTAGTTCATAAACTTCCTCTTATTTATGCCCCGAGATAAATATCAACTTTTATCTCTTTTGTTTCAACTTTTATTGGATCCCTAATCAAGCAATTTTTATAAAATCTTTAAAAATTAAACACTTTTGCACATCAATGGCAATAAAAATACAATTATAAAGCAGTTAACCATGCTTGAAATTAGGCCAATATATTAAATAAAGGACTTTGGTCCAAAAATATTTTGTAGAATCAATCCGAACTTTGGTTTTAAAATCATTTATTAAAAACCCAAAATTTACTTTAAAACATGAAATTAATCCTATGGAATCGTGAAAGTTTGGTTCCAAAAAATTTTGATCCTTATTTTAATAAAATCATTTTATGCATAAAACATTGGTCTCAAGTTAATTTTGTCTAACTAAAGCATTATTATCCAATGAAAACCCTTTTTCTTATTTAAAACATTTGTTTTCTCAATTTATAAATAATTTTGGGCTTGGAGGACTTTGGACCTCAAAATACTTCATGTAAAATATTTATTAACTATATATATATCCTTTTTATTGAATTAAAACAATTTCAAAAATTAGGGATTTTAGTCCTTTAAAACCTTTACTTTCATTTAATCAGGTTCTTATTTTGTACAAAACATTTTTTATTGTGATTATTTTCTTTTATCAAATAAAAAATCATTAAACTATGCTATTACAACATACATTAAATTATACAGGGAAATATTCGATCAGTGAGAGAAGGTTATTACAATCAATGAATAAATCTAACCTTTACATTAATCTAAAAGCCTAAAAAGAAAAAGAACAATAGAACAAAATGAATAAAAAATAATATGTTATCCCTAACTTCTCTTAGGAGCAAACTCTGGATCCAATCAGCATCATAGGCAAAAAGAGACAAAGCAACAACATATATATTGGTCAAAATAACTAGCTGGTTAGATGAAGTGTCATCCACTCGGACATATTTCACAATAGAGAAATGAAAAGTAAAGACAAATAGGCAAGAGGGTAGACATGTTGCCACTATTTATAGCCCCTTAAATGCCAATCAGATATAAGGTCATCTTATTAGACCTCCTTTAAGCCTCAACCAGCACTTACAAAAGGAAAGCTCAGACCTGTAAAACTCAAAAATTATAAACTTTATTCTGGCATAAGGGATATACATTCAATTGGAGAACTAATGTTCGATTTGATGTACATTAAGAAATGGTAAAAAAAAAACTATCCAGACAAAAAGAAAGTTGTTTTATTTGGGAAAAAAACCACATCTGATTGGATCTTAAGACGTCCAATTATAAATGATTGTTATCCTAAGGAAACTTGAGTTTCAAGGCAACAAAAGTGGCAACTTTGCATACAAATAATATTCATCTAAATAGATGAGCCTGGTCATCCATTTGGACAAATTTGGGTCTCACTTCTTCGTAGAACCTTAACCAGTATCCTAAAATAGAATTTTAAGGAATTCAAAGTTACCTAGGTTAGTCTTTAACCCTTATTATTTGAGAAAAAGCATAAAGACATATGAGAAGCACAACAAAGCAAGACCTAAAATTGAAAAAGAAAAGTGAAAACAACTAAATAAGCAAAATAAAAACAAAAAAAACACATTAAAGATGCAAAGTGAACATAAAATAAAGCAATAAAAGAGAATGTATTAAGTAGTCCTCATGGAAATACCTAAGATTCCCTTTGTCTTTAAGATTCCTTATTGAAAAGTGGCATTGAGTGTTAAAACTAGTTGTTTGGTTGATGAGAAAGAATAAGAAAGTGTGAGAAAATTTTTTGATTCCCATCTCCTTCTCTTTCTTTTAGTTTTCTATTGTTTTTAGAAAAGTGTTTAGGATAAATTTGTGAAAAATGTTTTCAACTCCTAATTAAAGCTAAAATTTACCCTTTAAGGGGCTAAAGATCAAAGTAGTCTAACCTCCAATTAGTTCAGTGAGAGAGGACATACATTCCTTTTTAGTATTTGAAAATTTGTCTGATTAGATGAAGGCTTTCAT
Organism: Hura crepitans; assembly: GCA_948208565.1. Lineage (NCBI taxonomy): Eukaryota > Viridiplantae > Streptophyta > Magnoliopsida > Malpighiales > Euphorbiaceae > Hura > Hura crepitans. Next base: position 1,363 of record CANXYI010415848.1, on the reverse strand, counting down.
TTGTTTGAATTATGTTTATTTCGATCAGTGATATGGTTCACACAAATATTTATTTTTGTAAGATTTTGCCTTAGGTGTTGGGATTTCATTTAATCAAATGAAGGTTACATCCATTCAAATGAATCATCATTCGATTTGTCCTATTTTGGCTTTTACTCCTCACATTTCAATTGGGAATCCTTGAAGACAGGTTCTAATATTAATGGTCTCATTATTAGATTTCCTCCCAAACTATGACCCCCATCTGTAGTGTCTACAATCAAATTCAATGGTATTCCATTCAATAGGGTGTTAATTGATAATAAAGCAAAGTCTAACATCTTAGCTATTTAAAGGCTTAAGTGATTAGGAATCCCTTTCTATTGTATGCAATGGTCAGATTTGATCATGATTGATTTTGCTAGATGAGAGAATGACACGCATGGCTTTATTGTCATTTAAGTTAAAATTGAACAAATTGCTCATGATGAAGGGTTTTATGTAATAAACATCAACAGCAACTACAATACCCTTCTTAGTCATGACTAAATCCATTTAAATCATTGCATACCATCATCAATGCATCAAAAACTTATGATATAGTGAGGTACAATCAAAATTTTCCATACCCATCCCAACCCCTTTGGAGGTGACATTTGCTCAGGCAAGGCTGACATGTACAACCCAAAGTCAATGACTACTCAAATAAAGCTTAGGAATAGGGTTTATTAGAGGAATGGAAAGCCAATGAAACAACAAGTCACTGATAAGCTATTAAGGCTGAGATCCTTAACATATATTAGGATTAGCCAACTGAAGATCACTAATACTATCAATGGAAATACCTTATTCCAAGATTGTTAGTAAGGTTAAGCACCTAGTTAAGCAGCAAAACACATCGTTTGCAAAATAAATTAAGGATGTAGAAGATTTGCCATTTGAAACAAAGATAGAGATCCAAATTAATGCTTCAACATTTCAAATCTAAGATTTGCTAAAGGAAATAAATATGGCATTATTTAACAGTGCTAAGCTTAATCAAGATTTTGAGACTAAGCTCATTACTTTGCTAAGAGAATATAATAATTATTTTTCTTAGGACTATCATGAAATGCCTGGGTTAACTCATTTATTGGTTAAGCATAGATTACTAATCAATAAAGGGTATAAATTTCTTAAGTAGCCATGAGAAAAATGTCAAGATAAGTTAAGTAGATGGTAAGTGAAGAAATTCAACATTTATTGAAGGTAGGATTTATTTAAACGGCTAATTGAATGGTTATCTAACATCATCCTAGTCATTAAAAAGAATAGCAAATTGAAAATATGTGTTGATTTTTGAAATCTCAATTGAGCGACCCAAGGATAAGTATCCTATGCCAAT
>CANXYI010415820.1:0-10508 GCA_948208565.1 Hura crepitans | reverse complement strand
TTCATTACAAAACAAACAATTATCAGCCTCAAACAGCATAGCAATTCAAGACTCACAATTAAACCTCAAGGCATTCATGTAAAACTCTTTACCTAGGAATGTCGAAACCTACTCTAATATCACCTAATGTAACACCTCCTACTCGATCCATAACCTGATAGGATAAGAGATGCCACTTCCTAGTAGGTCACCCATCTTAATTATGACTCTATCTAATCTTGCTTAACCAAATAAGAGATGTCACTTCCTTTTATTACTATAGCCACAATCTGATGTAACCTATTTTTATTACACTCTCTTTATATGTATCACAATATCATGAGTTTAATTATTCATTTTAATTATTAGTGGTTTCGAAGATTTCCTAGTAATTTAGTTTTAACAAAAATTCGACAGCATAACGACTATCCTGGTGAAAAACCAAAATTTTTTTAACTTGTAGAATAGACACTTCCATATTCATTTCATCCACAACTCAAAACACAAGATCCTTTTGATCCATCACAAACATCAGTATCATCATCGAGCAAAAATCCATAACCAAACTCAAACATACATATTAATTCTAATACATCACAATTATTACATAACATAATTATTGTAGTGCAGTCTATAACCTTAACCCTATACATGAGTCACTCTATGTACATCATTTATGTTATAAGTACAAAATTATTCCCCAAGATGTAGGCTAAACTACTATGCTATTATTGTGAGGCTAAACGGCATGTACTATTTACTACCTATGCATCAAAAAGACCGATATGTTATGCATATGCTTAGTAGTGAATTTAATGATTCATGCATAAATCACACACGCATGCAATGCATTCAATCAGGCAAGCATCTCATGTAAATAAACTAATACAGATATCTTATAACTCAAATTACCACCAATTCACAATCTGACTAATTATGTTAGCACTCACCCTATTAATTAATTTTTATTTCATTTATTATTTATTGCCAGTCCTTAGTTAAGTGGCCCATATCCGAGAGACTACTCTTTAAATACTAGATATCAGGATCTAGACTTATGTAAAGGCCCATATTTTGGACCTCGATGGCTACAGCCATCATTAAAACTCAATATATGCGGAGGATTCTATTTTAAAACCCCAATAGTCATACCTATCTTAAGGCTTGTACAAGGGTCCTTATTTTAGACCTCGATACCCATCATCATGTCTTATACCTCATGATACATGTAATGACCCTTACAGACCTTGAGGTGGCTGCATATGCACCAATGTAATATGAACTCAACATCATAAGTGCAGTTATCCTTGTAGACTAACACATCATGTCACTGAAGTTCCTTAATAACTGCTAACTCCCTAGTTGACTGTTCAACCTATCTAATAGGTCGTCTAACTAATATAGGCTTTAACTTCGATGTTTATTTAGTCATCAATGCTCAATTAAACATTCATTTTACATTAATCAAGTTCGAGTGTTAATAGGAACATGTCTCTATTTTTTTTCTTAAACATCACATCTTAATTATCATCTCTTTTCTTTTTATATCAATATATACATATGCATATACATATATGTGTGTGTATGTTCCTTTGTAGTAACTTTTTATACATAATTATATTTATGTTCCTTATCTATTTCATATAAATTATCATGTGATTGATTCATTCCTCATTAACCCTTAGGCTTTATACATATCAAAACCATAACTCCAAATTTTTCTTCCAATAAATGAATATTTCATTATTTGATGACTTAACCTTCCTTTACATGTCAATAAATTGACTCCACATAATATATTTTCACTAGCATGTCATTCGGCTATTTCAAGCAAACCATACCAAATTCATGTTACTTTCAATACATATATTCCAAACATTTTACATTACCTAAATAATATTAATGTTATATATTTCACCCTTAAATGTTAACTGCACCTATTCCTACATGTAAAGTGTACCATTTGACCACACTAGCTCCTCTCATGTACATGGCAATTCTCATCAATCATCTATGCCATTTAGGCATCAAACAACATTTATACCACATTCACACACATTACTCACATATACACATGCATTTACATGTAAACATACACATACATACATACATAAATTATAAAATTAACTAAAAATCAATACATAAATCATTAAATTCACTTACTATAACTTCAAAACACCATCAAACTGCTCCTCATGCCTTGTCTCTCTCTTCCCCTACTAACTATCTCTCTTTCTCTACAAACATAAATAATTGAATTCAAGAAAAATTCTAAATAAATTCTACATAAACCCAAATTTAAAATTGAACCTAGGAATATCTTATTGAACATAAACTCTACTCTAAAAAAATTAAAAACCATAAAAATAACTACTTTTGCTCACCTTGCTCACTATTCACCCTAAGTTAAATTCTCTCTTCTTAGGTCTTCTCAAAACTTTCTCTCACCAAATTAGTAACTAAGAGATTATAGCGGAAAATGTATTATATTTAATTGGAAGAAATTTAGTGGATTTAATAGATGGAAAAATTAAAAAGAAAAGAAAAGAAATGGAGGAGGAGGCATCGGATGAGGGAAGGAGAAAATGGAGAAGATGACTAGTTTAATTGCTTTAGAATACTTACATCTATAGGGAAATAATAGGTGGATATAAGACACATGGCAAAAATCAATGGCCATGATTTATTCTAGCTAAATTTCCCTTAAAAATTCATATTAAATGCTTAAAATTTCAATTAAATCAGCTAATTGTGCCATAAATTATCAAAACATGTGTTTTAAATATCCCTTAAAATCATAATTAAATTTAAAGAGAAACTATTTATTTTAGGCAAAAATGTAATAAATTAATTTTGTTTAATCACTTTTCAATGTCAAAAAATTTCAAAACTAGTTCCATTAGCTTAGTTAGAATTTTTTACCATCATGTTGTGCTATTTTTGGAAATTTTTGAGCACTTTTGAAATATTTTATCATTCAGTTTTAACTGAGTTACTATTCATAATACATTAATAAGAAAACTTTAATTGCATTTTTAACCCCTTAAATGACTTTATTTGGGTCCCAAATTTCACCCATAATTATGTTATAATTAATATTTTCATTCAGTGGCAATAGAGCACGCCGAGCCTCGAGAAACACTATTCAATGTTTCGAAAGTACTATTCATAACATTAGAAATTATGAGTGTTGTTGTTGTTGTTGTTGTTGTTGTTATTATTATTATTATTATTATTATTATTATTATTATTAAAGTAATAGTAGCAGTAATTTAACACTATATAGCTAAATGAATGCTTGTATTAGTATATCAAGGGTATTCTAATAAGCTATAAGCTTAGTAAGTCACGTTTATTTTTTATGCATAGGTTGTTGACTGAGATAGGATAGCTAAACTGATGGTGTAAATACTCGAAAATCCCGACTCTTATGAATAGTACTTCCCAGGATGAATAGTGTTTTCCAAAATTCGAGTCGCACTAAGTGTACTAATGGGAAGTATTAATTATGAGAGAATTTTGGGCAAAGTTTGAAGCTAATCCGAAGTCATTTGGATGGCTAAAAATGCTAAGTAAGATTTCACGACACTATCTTGTGAATAGTACCACAGGTAAAGTTGAATCGTAAAATAATTTAGAAGTTGCTCAAATTATTCCAACCTGATACTCAAATATTCCAAATAGTCCATTGGCTTTAGAATTGGAATTTTTTAATACAAAAAAGTATTTTTACTTAATTTTTGGGAAAGAAAATATAGTAATTTTTTAGGTTTCCTTCATTTTTTAGGCTCAAGGATTTAAGGGAATTTAGAGGATGAATTTATCTAATTTTGGGGATATAAATGAGGGAATTTTGGTTTTTCGAGAGGGGATAAAAATTTTACAAAATTCGGGAAAAATAATTTTAAAAAAATTATAAATACCCATTTTCCTTCCTATTCCTTGCAAATCCCTTCACTTTCCTCCACCAATTCCCCCAAAAGCTGACATCCCTATCTCTCTCCTTCTCCTTCATTTTTCTTCCTCCACACACTAACGCACTCTCAAAAACTTATTCCAAAGGGTAGATCATCCCGAAAGTAACCCATAGACACTAAGAAAGTCAGATTTGGCAGAGTAACTCAAGAGGAATCGCAATTTCCCTCTCGAGGTGAATAGTGCTCATTCGATATTCGAGTAATTTTCTTCTAGTTTTAATATTTTTCCTAGGTTTCTCGGGTTCCTAAAAGAGTATTTATAGGCTTGTTTTAATTTTTTGAATTTTTTATGATTTTATTCAAATTTTTAAAAATCGAACCTTTATGAATTTGTAGGTAAAAACTCGAACCGAGTTTCCCAGGGCAAGGAAAAGGCCTAAGAGAGCATCGGGTGTTGTGGACGACTTATCTCAATATGTGTGATCACTTTAGATTGAGTAAAAAAACATGATTATAAATATGGCATTAAGATATAAATGTTGCATTTAATGTATTAATGATTATATAATGTGATTAGGATTTATGGATGATGAATATATGTATATTAGTAGTTAAATGCGTTATTCATGCTTGAGAAATTGCAACTAAGTGTTGAAATACATATTGAATACATTATATGTAAATGGGTGTGTGTATGTATGTGAATTCTTGAGTGATGTTAAAGTATACACAAATGAGGTATAAATACGATATATGTATGTGAAATGGTGGTTCATATGCTTAGGGGCCGAAAATGCAATGTAATAAGTTTAAGTGTATTTCAGGACATATATATGTAAACTGACCTAAATGTCTTGTTTTTGCTACAATGACAGTTTGTATTTGCAAATGAAATGAATAAAATGCATATAATCCTATAATGATAATGAATTACCTTTGAAAAGGCCACGGACCTATAAGTAAGCTAATGAAACTTATATAGCTAAATGTGGACGCTTGTGATCATTATACATAAGCATGATGTATTAGACATTATATTGCATGTTAATGATGAATGTAATGGTATAATACATAATTATGATGCCAGATGATAATTTTAGCTTTAATTTTAGCTTTTACACCTAGGTAATGTGACCTTTTAGTGTTTTTGAGCTTATGTATGCCTAATTTGGCTATGCTATGTATTATTTGACACATGCTACTTGACATGAGCCTTTAGGCCTCACTAAGGTGTGAAATGGCCAAAGTGGCTAGTTTATGCAAGTTAAAGCATAAACAATGATAGATATATGGAAAATAACTAAAATGAGATAAATTAATGAGTTTAATGATGCTTATGCATTTAGACAACCTAGTTTGGATAAGTTGACCGGTTAATTAGGATTTAATAGCTACAATGCTTACCTTTAGGTATAAGACCTATAGGTTAATGTCTACGTGTCGACGAGCACAAGTGCCTTCAAACCGCTTATTCTATGTACCTTTAGGTGCGAGTGCCTTCGGGCCGCTTGTTTTATATATCTATATATGTGAGTGCCTATGAGCCACTTGGACGTACCCTCAAGTATGAGTGCCTTCATGCTACTTATTTTATGCACCTTCAGGTGTGAGTGCTTTCAGGCGAATGGTATCCACTATCTGGCCTTAGATAGTTGTCTTTTTAGTATAAGCAGAAGTTAAACATAAAATAATGGGAATTATGACTTAAATGATGTATTATGTGTGACATTGATGTTTATGACATAATGATGAATTAAAGCTAAAAGTATGATATATGTGGTATAATATGGAGTCTAATACTCATAAAATTGATGTATTGGCATATATAGGGTCATGAAACCCGAACATGTGGTAATAGCGCATATGCATGGTTATGGTTCAAAATGTATGTTATTATACTCACTACATGTATAATTGAGTATGTGTTTAATTTTGAATTATATATGAGCACTTCATGCATATGGTCGATTTTAAGTATGATGAAAGCAATTATGTTGTAATTATGGACATAATGTGGCTTATGTGTTTTTTTTAAAGGCAAGTAAGTGCATCGAAAATGCATAATGATTTGAGATTTATAATGTATGCATCTGGGTAATAGTAAATGTTTTACCATATATATACATCACATAATTTCATGCTTAAACTGTCATATTCAAGTTAAAGTAATTACACTACGAAGCGAAAGCTTAATGCATTGCTTGTTAGCGATGCATACGTAACAGGGCAGCAAATTAGAGTAAAAGCTTTTGCACCATAGGAAACTTTTGAAGCTAGCCCCTATGCGGGTATTTTGATCATTTTGTAATAGTGTAATGATGTAAATGTAATATTGATAGTATGCTCTTATGATTCCAAAGGGATTGAGCCTAATTTATAATTTGGATTTATTTTTGTAACTAAAAATGTAATTTTTGTAAAAGCTTTATACTTCTTGCATGACTTGTATGAAAACTCTTGATGTTGTATGTGAGAATGTTGATTGAGTTGAACCTAAGGCTCTATGAGTTTTTGTAGGAGTTTAAAGGGTTAGAAGGACCCATTTAGAGTTGAGATGCATTGTATGTCTTTATATAACTATTTTTAACAGGTTTACTATTTAGGAAGGTGTCTCAGAATAGCCATTATGCTACCGAATTTTTGACACAATAACCCATTAATTATCTCATAAAGCATGCCAAAATGGTTTTTAGTGTTTTTACAACTCCATAAGTAAAGAAATTATTTAATTAATAAAAGTTTTAATTTATTTGGGTTTTATAGGTAGCGAAATTGGATATCGATATACATGCACGCTCCCTATTCCGGTCCAGTGTACTGATCAGGTAAAGGTGTCACACTTAGTGGTATCAGAGCATTAGTTTAGGCTTTCTTCTAAACCTATAGGTTACACAAGAGCACTGTAGTATATTTACATCATAATACTATTACATGTGAGGCTCATAATTTATTTTTCTTACTTATAGATATAGAGATGAGTCATAGTATAACCCGAAGTGAAGAGGAAGAAGTAGAGAGCCATGCTCCTATAACTATTGTGCAAGGAAGGGCACAACCAAATTATATGACCTCCAGTGACACGGGATATGCTGCACATGGTCAGCAGGTCAAGCAATTTGGCTAAAGAAGATGTTAGAGTTCGTCAGGCAGGTAATGGTGGCTACTGATGCTACTGCTGCTACAGTACACATAGCTCCACCTTCAGTACCTCAAGAGCAATAGGCTTTTCAAAAAATGTACATGGAATGGTTACTGAAGAATGAAGTTGAGTATTTCAAGGGTAGGGAGCTGGATGAGTCGATTAGAGTCGAGTATTGGCTAGATCAGATGCTCAAGATTATATAGCATTTGAAATGTCCTTAGAATGATTATACTACATACATTACTTCTATGTTGTCGGAGGAACCTTTACAGTGGTGGGAGACTATTATAGAGCATAAGATGACTGATAATCTTTAATGACAGTTCTTTCTGAAAGAATTCAAGAAGAAGTACATAACTGAGCATTACCTAAATCAAAAATACTAAGAGTTTATGGATCTAAGGTAAAAGCACAGGACCATATTTGAGTATGAGAAAGAGTTTGCTCACTTGAGCAGATATACTAAGATAGTGGTGGCAACAAAAGAAAACCATTACAAGAAGTTTGAGAAAGGGTTGAATCTAAACATTATGCAACAGGTTACTTTAAAGCAGATTAGGAATTTTTAGCCTCGATAGCAACTTATCATGCCATAAAGATGGTACACTAGCTAAGACAAAAGAGAGATAGCTTTAAGAAAAAGTCCTTTGGCGAAGGATAGGGTAGTTCGAGTTATACAGCAAATAAGAAACAGAAAGGGGGTTAGTCCAAGCATCAGTAAGGCAAAAAGTCATACCAATCTCAGAGGTCAAGATAGGGTTTTAGAGCATAAACTTAGACATCAGGTGCTCCTAAATCCACGACTGGCAAAGCTCCTACACAAGCTTATAAGAGTTACTGCAAAAAGCACAGAAGTGTCTGCTAGAGAGTTACACCTGGAGTTTGCTAGGGTTGTGGCTCTAGGGACCATTCTCAAAGAGATTACCTAGTGAGACTATATGATTCTTCACAGAAGCAGGACAAGAGAGATACTGGGAGCAAAGCTAGGGCTAGTCAGAAGGATAAGTTAAAGAGTAAAGCTCCAGCCAGGTAGTATGCCATTTGAGCTAGAGAGGAGGCAAACGCCACCAATGTTATAGTGGGTACATTACATATCTTTAGTTTACCTACTTTAGTACTGATAGATCTAAGGTCCACACACTCATATATTTTCATAGCACGGGTTATAAATTGGGATTCAGTGTTAGATAACCTTGGATTTGATATAATGGTTAGCAATCTCATAGGATAGCACAACATAGTGAATAAAGTGTTCAGAGATTATCCTTTGTTAGCACAAAGACATGTTTTCTTAGCGGATCTCATTGAATTTCCATTTAATGAGTTCAATCTTATCTTAGGCATGGACTGGTTATCCAAGTATCATGCCATGGTGGATTACAAGAAGAAGATGATCATGTTACAAGCTAGTGACGGGTCAAAAGTGACAATGATGGGTGAAAGATCAGATTGCTTGACTAAGATAGTATCAATAGTTGTGGCTAAAAGGATGATGCGAAAGGGTTGTCAAGCCTACCTTGCTTATATGGTTAACACCAAGAAGGAAATATCAAAACCAAATCAGATTCCTATTGTGGCTGAGTTTGGAGATGTTTTCCCAAATGAATTACCTAGTTTGCCACTAAAATGGGAGTTAGAATTTATGATTGAGGTAATGCCAAGCATAGCACCAGTTTTATAGCTTCGTATAGAATGGCTCCTACGGAGTTAAAAGAGTTAAAGATACAGTTGTAAGAGCTTTTAGATTAAGGTTTCATTAGACCGAGTGCCTTACCATAGGGAGTATCAATTTTATTTATCAAGAAAAAGGATGGATCTTTGAGACTTTGTGTGGATTATAAGTAGTTGAACAAAGTCACCATTAAGAATAAGTATCCATTACCATGGATCGATGATATTTTTTATCTGCTTAGAGGGGCAGGTGTCTTCTCTAAGATTGATTTTAGATTTGGGTATTATCAATTGAGAGTGAAAGAGATAGACATACACAAGATGGCATTCAGAATTAGATTTGGTCACTAAAAGTTCCAAGTGATGCCTTTTGGGTTAACTAATGCACTAGTGGCATTCATGGATCTTATGAACTAGTTCTTCAAGCTATTTCTAGATCAATCCATAGTAGTCTTCATCAACAACATTCTTGTGTATTCTAAGAATAGAGAAGAGTATGGGAAGCATCTGTGGACAGTGTTACAGATCTTGAGGGATGAGAAGCTCTACGCTAAGCTTAGCAAGCATGAGTTTTGGCTAGAAGAAGTGTTGTTTTTAGGGCATATAGCATTAATAGAAGCCATAAGGGTCAATCCTAGCAAGATTCAACCTGTAATGGAGTGAAAATAGCCTAGGAATACAACTAAGATCAGGAGTTTCTTGTGTGTGGCTAGATATTATAGAAGGTTTGTCAAGGGGTTTTCTTTGATAGCAAGTCCTATGACATATCTTCTGAGGAATGATGTGAAGTTTAAGTGGGATAGTAGATGTCAAGAGAGTTTTGACAAGCTCAAGAGTTTGTTAACTGAGGCTTTGATTTTGGTTTAGCTAGTATCAAGGAAAGAGTTCACCATATACAGTGATGCCTCACTGAATGGGTTGGGATGTGTACTCATGCAAGATGGCAAAGTTGTTACCTATGCTTCACAACAATTAAAACCTCATGAGTAAAACTACTTAACACATGATTTAGAGCTCATAGCAATTGTGTTTACTTTAAAGATATGGAGGAATTACCTTTTATGGGGAAAAGTGCTATGTTTTCACTGACCACAAGACTCTGAAGTATCTACCGACACAAAAAGAGTTAAACTTGAGGCAAAGAAAATAGATAGAGTTGATCAAGGATTATGATTGCTTATTGACTACCATCCTGGCAAAGCTAATGTGGTTATGGATACCCTGAGCAGGAAGTTTATGTTAGCTTTAAAGTTGATGCATGTTAGTTTGAAACTACAAGATGATAGTGGTTTGTTAGCTGAGTTACAAGTTAAGCCAAGTTTGATATAGGCAATGAAAGATTCATAAAAGGATGATCATAGGCTTTAGAGTATTATGAGTATGATCCAAGAGGGGAAGTCTACCGAGTTTGTGATCAAAGAGAACAGTTATTTGTATTGCCATGACCGCCTTTGTGTGCCAGATAAGAAAGATTTGAGACAACAGATTTTGCAAGAAGCATACAATACACCATATGCTATACATCCTAGAAGTACTAAGATGTACTAGGATTTGAAGATGATCTATTAGTGGCCAGGCATGAAGAGAGACGTAGCTTATTATGTGACAAGATGCCTCATTTGTCAGTAGGTGAAGGCCAAGCATCAAGTTCCTTCTAGTTTGCTACATCCTATAGCATTCCAGAACGAAAATGCGATTAAATCACTATAGATTTGGTGATTGGACTACTGATGACTAGGAATAAGTATGATTTTGTTTAGGTGGTGGTTGATAGATTGACCAAGTCAGCTCACTTCATT
>CANXYI010415768.1:0-17934 GCA_948208565.1 Hura crepitans | reverse complement strand
TGGAAAAATGGTTTAAGAACTTTGGTTCTCAAATGTCAATTCTAAAAGATAAATGTTATTGTTACAAGTTTTACTAAGAAAATATCAGAATTTATTTTATTAGTAAGACACCAATTTATTGGGTAAAAATATGATTTTTGACTATTATTTCTTTTTAACATGTAAAACCATTTTTCTACCTAATTCGGCATTCGCGGAATATTTTAGGATTAAAATTAGATGCATCATACATAAATCGGGTAATGGGTTTAATTTGAGAACTTTGGTTCTCATATGTTAATTTTTAGAAAATAATTTTATTGTGACTTTATTAAGAAAAATGAAACCCATTTTATTAATAAAATACCAATTAATTAAATAAAAATATTTAATTTATTTTTTCGATCGCATGAAAAATCATTTTCCTAATTATTACAGCATTCACGGAATATACAGGGAAATAATTCGAATGAAAAATAAAATAAAAAGTAATTTCCTAAAATACAATCTAACCGAATAAAAAATAAAAATTACATTTTGGGATGCCTAAAATACAATCTACCAAATAATAGGCAAAAATAACAACAATCAGCCCCTAAATAATCAGATTACTCGCATCACAATAACAGAAATAATATATTAACATGTGAATGAAAAATAAAAGGATAGATATAAAATAAATAAAAAATAGACAGTCGTAAAAATATAAAATATGGCCCAAATAATTTATCACATCTAACTAATAAATGGATAATGCAAGAAAAAAAAATAAAATCAGCTTAAATGACCAAAAATAGTATTTTTTATGCGAAGCAAAAATAAAAGTATGAACAAAATTAAAAGAAAACAAGCAATCTCACAAATACAAAAATATGGCACAAATAATTTACCACATCTAACTAGGAGATGGATAAAATGCAGAAAGAAAAATAAAAAATAGATAAAAAATAGGTCGATCAACACACCGATATATTTGCCATCAGAAAGATCTCAGATCGGGTTGAAAATAGTGCTTGAATCTTGGAAAAACCCAAAAAAAAATAGAGTTTGGAAGAGTATTTTTGTTTTTTTAGTTTCTCTCTCTTTAAATTGATCAACTTTGGCTCAAAATGACCCAATTAGTTTTTATGCATGAACCCCGAGGTATAAAATGGGCATTTTTGGGATGAAAATAGGCAATTTAGGCTCAGTAACGGCCAAAACAGCTGTTTTGGGAAAAATGGCCAAAACGGCCTTTTTGGGAGCAAAATGACCGTTTTGGCTATTCTGGGCCCAAACGGCTGTTTAGCATGCGCAAATGGCCATTTTGGGCCGAACAGTTTAAACAAACGTTCTATTTTGGGCCTAAAATAAGTGCCCCGCATGTGGGAACAGCCCGTTTTAGGCCAAAACGGTCAAAACAACCATTTTGGTCCTCAAAATGGTCATTTTTTATTTTTTTTATTTAGAAAAAGTTTTGAGATCTTCGATCCAGACATGAAAAATCTATTTTTGGGATTTTTTTCCTTTTCATCATCATTAGGCAAACCGAACCTAGAAGCCCCCACAACCTAGAGTCTATAATAAGCAATACAATTTTTGAACCATAATAAAAGAGAATGGAGTAGATCCTATGAAATCTTTAATCAAAGTTCCATATCCCCATAATGTAAAAGGTAGTTTACTACCCTAATCCCTATAGGTTTTTGTCATGTTTTTAAAAATTCTCTTTAAGTTTTTTGTTTGCTGCTTCTACTATGCCATTTGCCTAAGGTCTATAAGGAGAGGACCTGTGATGCTGGATCTTGTACTTTGCTAACAATCTCTAGTTGCTCATTGAAATTACACTCTATTGTTAGAAGCTACATGTTGTGAGACCTTATATCTACAAATAAAGTGTTTCTCTATGAATTGTGCCATATGCTTTGCCCCTACTCGACTATAAAAAGTGGCTTCTACCCATTTTGAGAAGTAATCAATTGCTACAAGGATGTACCTCTGACCATTTGAAGTAGTCAACCTTATCTCCTTAATGATATATATTCCCTAAGCTATAAATGGCAATAGAGCTATCAAGCTATATAGTTCAACTAGTGGAAGGTGTCTTATATCTAGAAACATCTGACACTTGTGACATCTTTTAACAAATTCTGCACAGTCTATTTTCATTGTTGACCAGTAAAACCCTTGCCTCATGATTTCTTGGATAAGTTGAGTTTGTTCAAATGAGTTCTATGAAACCCGACATATATCTCTTCCAGAATCCTTTTTCCCTCTATTTGTACTACACATCTATGTTATAATCTATCCAACATCTTTCTGTATAGAGCACCATCATGGTTGATGAACTGTCTTGCTAATTTCCTTAGCACTACCTTATCTACAGAAGAAATATTTTTTGGATAAACCTAACATTCAAAATACTTTTGTATATCAAAATAATAGGGTTTCCCATTAGATCCCTCTATCACCATAATTTTATCTTTTTTAAAGCATGGCTTGTTAGAATTAGATAGTACCACTAGCTTCATCTTTGCATCCATAGATTATGCCATACTAATATCAAAGTGGCTAATGCATTTGCAGTATGATTTTTTTCCCTTTGCAAATGATGAAAGTTATAGACCTCGAATTTTTAGCTTAACTAATTGAAGAACTTTGCATATAGAAATAACTTGTCTTCTTATACTGCCTATTCTATTGAAGCTTAACATACTACCAACTTAGAGTCTTTATATTCTTGTATAGGCTTTGCTCCTAGAACCAATATAGATTCTAACCTAAAGATATAAGCCTCATATTTAGCTATGTTATTAGTCACTTCAAATATCAATTTCCTTTCAAATAGGATTATTTTTCCCTCTATGGTAAACAAAATAACTCCTAAATCAACCCCCTTTTGATTACTTGGTCTAATAAAATATACCATGCACCCTCTCTCTAAGATGGCATTCAAAATCTTATTAGGAAATTAAAACTCAAACTAGTCACCTTCAATAAGATGTTGTGCTAGGTACTCAACCACTACCTTTCCTTTTATAGTCTTTTGGGTAACATATTCAATGTCAAACTCCTATAGTAATACTAACCATTTGCTTAAATTTCCCATTAAGGAGGAGCAGAATGAAGATGTCCAAGCTGATCAAGCTTAGCCATAGTCTGTACCTTATAAGATTAGAAGTAATGATTTAATTTCTTTAAAGCCTAAATCATAGTCAAATAGATCTTTTATACCTCAATATATTTCTCTTTATAAGGTAGAAATTTTGTACTCAAATAGTAAATAGCAAATTCTACTCTAAACTCATCCTCTATTACTAATATAGCTCACATTGAACCTTGTTCAATTGCTAAGTATAGAATTAAAACTTGATGTGGCTGTAGGGGTCTTAAAATTGTAGGATTAGTCAAAATACTACTTTATTCTATCAAAAGCTACCTAACACTATTCATTCCACTTTATAGGATTATTCTTTCTAAATAGCTTGAAAATTGGTTCACAAATGGTGGTTAGCTTAGCAATGAACCTATATATGTATTAAATTTTACCTAAGAACCCACTTATTTCTTTCTTCATTTTAAGAGCTGACATCTCAAGAATCGCTTAGGCTATATCAAAATTCACATCTATACCCTCTTGTCTAATCATGTGTCTAAGCAACTTCCTTGAAGTTACCCTAAATATGTATTTCTTTGGGTTTAGATGCAAATTATACTGATCAATCCTCGTAAAAAACTTCTTCAAAGCTTTAAAATGACATATCCTAGTTGTAGACCTAAACATCATATCATCCACATACACTTTCACTTTTTTATGGATTAAGTCCTTCAAGATTCTAGTTTCCATGCACTGGTAAGTTGCTCTGACATTTTTTAATTAGAATTGCATTCCCTTACAACTAAAAAAAAGCCCATTTTACAATGAAGGCTATTTTGACTTTATTAATTATCTTGTTTGAAATATGATTGTACCCGATATACCTGTCGATAAAACTTAACATGTTTGCCATTGTTGTGATACCAATGAAGGAATCAATATAAGGAAGTGGAAATCATCTTTTGAGCTAGCCTTGTTCAAATCCTAATAATCCACACACATATTTACTCTTTCATCTTTATTTGGTATCAAAACCATGTTTCCTCACTAGGTTAACCATTTTGCTTCTTCTAAGAACTTATCCTCAATTTAACATATTCTTGTCTCATCCACCTTAGTTTCCATTTTATTGATTTAGTTCCTTCATGGGTTAGAATGGTGTGTTATACTATTGATCTATCTATGCCGAGCATATCTTGATAAGTTCATGGGAGCACCTATTTGTATTTTATTATTAATATCTCAAATCATTCTCTCTCTTCAAAGGTAATGTTAGATGTGATTAAAACACATTTAGATTCATTTTTAGTGCCAATATTAAAAGATTCAATTTTAACTGATTCAATGATAAACATGTGTGCATGATTATATTTATGATGCAATTTTCCATCCAGCATGATATCATACAAGTAAGCAAAATCAATTGACATGCCATTAATCTTTGGCTGAAAGGGTTATTAACCTTTACAAGTTTAACTACAAAAAGTTCATTATCATTATTACAATTAAAAAGATCATTAGAACATCGGCTTTAACAATAGCATTATCTTTCTCTTTAGTAGCACACTTGTCAGCTATCTTGATCTTCCTCTTAAGTTTTATGTTGGCAGTCTTACCTTGTACTTCCAAGGGCTTAACCTTTATAGCTTTATCAATTAGATTTTTAGGATACAACTCCTTAACCAACTCTTTTTTAAGACCTACATTATTCAAGTAGTGTATAAATTCATCCACTTCATCTTCTTCACTCTTGATGATAGCTATGGCTTTCTAGTCAATAACTTCATTAAAAATGTAAAATCCTAGCTCTATTAGGTCTCCTATTTCAAACACTTCTACTTCACTCTAATATGTGCCTTTAAGATTTCCTTTCACAAAGTAGTAATCAAAAGGGCCACACTCATTATAATTCTTTAAAAAACTTGACTCATTTTTCTCATTATAGCTTAATCTCTTTCTGGACTGATAAGATTGATCCTTGGTTTCCAAGACAGGTGTTGGGCCTTATAGATTTTTACCAAGACTGGCTCAAAAAAGGTAATACCACTTTTTCATAATCCTATAGATCATAAGATACACCCAAGCATTAGTATTAATCCCTACCATATAGAACCCTATCAATACTTGGTTAGCAATTCTAATAGTGGCTATAGTATTGTCTCTTGATAGCCTAATGGTGATTATATTGCCATCATGTTGAAATTAGAACATTTGGAGCAAATTTGATGGCATTCCTCCTAACATTTGAAACCATAGCCTTCCCAACAACATGGTGAAACTAGCTGGTATGTTCAATACTATGAATATGGCATTATCCCTATAGGCCCAACCTTAACTTTAGCTATAAAAGTGTCTCCTAGCTTTCTAGTACTATTGTCATAAGCACAAATTTCCAACTCTCATAAAGTCAAATCAGATTCTATTATTTGTCAGCCAACTAGTATCTCGAGTAGACAAACATTGAGGGATGACCCATTATCCACCATAAAATAGGACGTCTTTCTTCACTCAATAGGTAGCTTATGAACAACAAAAGAAATAAGTTATTTCTTTATTCCATACATAACCTTTAAAAGCCTTTTGAGGTATGGCAAGAATGGATACATGAGTATTAGATAATGCTTTAGCCATCTTATGACTATATTCCTAAGAGCTCATAATTAAATCCCAAACAAACACTTAGGCTATGGTTTTCTTCAACTTCTCAACCAGAATATCTTCTTCAAGTGATTCTTTAACCTTAAGAGTCTTCCCTTTAATTGAGTGGTATTGTTGATATTATATAACCACTATGAGTCACCACTTTAACTCCCTCATTCTCAGCACTCTCACTCACTATCCCTTTGAATTTTGAGCTTGAATCATCTAAGATATTAGAGGTCCTATTGCACTCCCCAATAATGACTTCCCTCTGAACTCAATCTTAATATACTTTTTATATTTTTTACTCTCTTTTTAAAGTTTGTCACATACCATACTCCAGCTATCATATTTCCTAAACTCTCACTAGCCTCATATGTGTAGGAAGTACCATAAATGTCTTGATGTACCACCTATTCTAGTAAGCTTAGCTCTAGCATAAAATAAAGTATAAAAACATAGTGATAAGTTCTTTGCCCTTTCTTTTTTACCTTTTTAAGATTCAAAATTTGCCTAGTATTAATCAATTCTTTGATGGCAATACTCAAAAACCTATAGGTATAATTGAGATGACCTGTATGTTTGTGATACTCATACTACTAGTTTGTATGATGCCCAAGTAACCCTTGTGACTTAATAGGCTTGGTAGGCAATGGTTATAGCTTCTCATATTTTTATAGCATTATAAGATATTGATAAAGGTTATCCCATGTTGGAGTAGTGCCTTTTAGCTATAGCAAACACATCAATCATTTTAGTGCCTTAGGCAGTCCCACTATTTCCTTTCTAGTCGAAATTAAATCCTCAGTTTGCTTTTTTAGGCTTTTTCTCTTCTTCTAAAACTATGGCAATGTCTTTTAAGGATTTCTAATCTTTAATTCCTTTGGCTATTAACCCATCTTTTAGACATAGGGTGGCATTATGGATTAACATCTTAATATGATATACTTTCTTGGGCTTATCTCTTATTTCTAGCACACTTGACCTCTATCTCCCTAAGTACTCCCTAAATGTCTCATTGCCTTTTTGTTTAAGTAGCTCTAAATCTTTTAGGCTTACCTTAACACTAACATTATAGTAGCATTGATAAATAAAGGATTTAGCCAACTTGCCTTAGTCTTCCCTTGTTTTGTGCTCTAAATTATGGTAATAATCAATGGCCTTACTAGTTAATGACATGGTAAAAAGACAAATTTTGTTTCATTGTTAGCCTTTGTCCTTTTATCAAAGTTGCATAATGTTTCAGATACACCATAAGGTCTAACATTCCATCAAATTTGCTCATGTCTATCATATAAAACTTATAGGGCAAGTGCTCATTAGATTATAGGGGGATGCCATTTAGATCAATTTCTTTTCCAATAGAGATTAACATTGACATTGCTTATATTTGTCTTGAAGCTTACAGATAGTGGGATTTTCTTCTCTAAGAGCAAGTGCTTTAACAATAAGGATTTTCCTTATCAAATCATTATCATCATTATCATCTAAGTCCTCAACATAGCCATTTTTAACATTGTCTTGAGCAACCCTTTTTACTTTACCCATACTTCTAGGTGTGGGTAGAATATGGGTTAGTGGCAGTATGGGTGAGAAAGGAGTATGTAGATTAAGGGGGTTAGATGCACTAGCTTGAACATTCATGTGTTGGCTAGAGTAGTTGTTAAGGTAGTGATCATCTCATTTTTTAACATAGTTAAGGTTTCATCTAGCTCCCTTTCATTCCTTTCAAGGGCTTGGTTTAACTCCTAGAAGGTAAAAAAGACCTGATCTTGCTTCTTTTTGACTATATCCTCCACTATCTCTTCAACAATGCTTGGAAAAACAAGCGTAGATGATTTATGGATAAATCTACTATATTACTTCTTCCAGCCTTCCCTCAACAACCAATCTATGATAGCTACCAACTATAAGAGGTTAGTACATGGTGCATGGCAATGATTAAGTTGTATGATCCATGTATACATGATATGTAACATAGACAAACACATAAAAGTTGCTTTTCAACCTTATTTCTCCTACACATGTGGTCTAGCCATAAATATTGTTAGATGAATTTTCACCTTTTCAAAATAAAAAATAGTTTGATATGTCCAAGTTATAAAAAGCCCTACGATTTAAACCTTGTCTTTTAAGAAATGATGAAATTAATCTCACAATAAAAGTCCATATCACATACGATATAATTTATTATAGTACCCGAAGAAGAAGTGTATATGGGCCAATTACATAAGGCTATGGTATATTCCATTCTCAAAGTTATGGTCTCTAAATAGGTCCCTCCTAATAGGTCTTCCCAATCAATAGTAATAAAGACCTATTGGTTCACTATTTTTTACATGCTTAGGTACGAGACTTAGAATGGTGGTTATCATCCCTAAATATCCATGAATTGAGCAAAAATGGCTTCATGCTTTGAAATGCCACTAGAGGTAAAAAGGGATGCCTAAGTTATACTAAAGCTCTTGTATGATATGCAATTTTGTGAAATGATAAACCTTAAAACTAGAGATTCAACAAATATTAATTATAAGGCAATTTTGGTGCAAATTTCTTAGTAGTGTCCCTAATAGAGTCACCAACTAAAGCTACCTTGACTTAATAAGGTATGTTCCTAAAATCCAACATGAAGATGGGAGCTCGAGGTTCCCTCACAAGGCAATTTACCTAGTGGTTAGTGTGAGTCGCCACTCAGGTAGTTTTTTCGAGAAGTAAACTAAAGAGATTCTGGGTTTGAGAGTTCTGTCTTATTCTTGCCCATTACATAATACCAATTTTCACCCTGATCGTTCTAATTTTTACCAATTCCCTCCAGCATACAATTATTGCAATCAATATAAACATGTTTGTAAGTCAAGAGCAATTAAAATTATGATTAAGGCAAATAAAAATGTTAAAACAATAAATCCAACATACATTAAATCGGAGCAATTTATTAAATCGAGGACATTGGTCTAAAATCATTTTATTGGATAGACAAAACATTAGTTCCAAAAATGATTTACTAAAATTTTTTATTTTATTTACTAAAATCATTTTCTCAGGAATTATGGAACATTGGTTCCAAAATCATTTTATTAGTTGAAACATTTTACTCTTATTCAAATAAAATCATTTTGGTTATTGGAACATTGGTTCAAAATCAATCAATTAGAACACTTTTATTAAAATAGGATCCTTTTTATTTAAAAATTTTTATTAGATCAATTTTACAAATGATTTTTTGGGGTGAGAGGACTTAAAACATCCAAATTAGAACATTTATTATCTAAAACACCTTATTTTGTCAAATTGAAGTAGTTTTAGGCATTTGGGGACTTTGGTCACAAAACTTTTATATTTATGCAAATAAACCCTTATTTTTTATAAAACATTTTATTGTGACTTTAGTGTTTTAATTATATCAAAAAATCATTTTAATCTACCTATGATAATATATGTGGAATTATAAAGGGAATTATTCAAAATAACTACAATTGAAAGTCATACTAAAACTAAACCTACAAATGATAAAATAATTAATTATAAACCAGATACAAAATATAAAAACAAATAGATCTACCAGAGTAAGGATAGGTCAACGTAGACTTTGAAAGCATGCATAAATTAAGTATGTAAAAACTTGATGTCACCAAAAAAACATGCAAGTGATAAAACATGTAGATAGCCATCCATAAAATATGGGTTCACATTGACCTCATAATATAAAATATATGTACAATAATAGGTCTGTAAGGACAGTTTCTATGATGAGAAAGGTCCATGTGGGCTTATCCATGTACATAAAAAGGTAATGGAAAACAACTACACTCTATTTCAATAAATAATAGGAAAACAACACAACATGAAAAATATATAGAAAAAAATAATAAAATCAATAACAACCAACATTGAATAAATAAAAAGAGCAAGGAAAATAAAAAAAGAGCATGAAAATGATCTCCCCTTTCTAATGGGTTGGACCAATAGAAATGAAACCTTTAGCGCCCTATTTTCACTAAGGATCTAAAATCAAAGACAATAAAGAAAAATGAAAGAAAGGAAAATAATGTAGATGTTTGATGTATGTTCAATCAAACAAAATAAATGAGGCATTCATAAGAATATATGTCTATATGGACCTATTTCCTCACAAGAAGAAGTCTATACGAACTTCTCATCAGGCAGAGAACATAAAATAGTTTATAAAAACAAAAATAAATAGGTCTCCCCTATCTAATGGAGTAAACCCACTAAAATAGGTCTTTTATTACTCTATTTTCATTAAGGGTCATAGATCACAGAAAAGAATGAGAAAAAAAGGCTTAAAAAATATAAGACACGACTATTAAAAAGATAAATTTGAAGCATAGAGATGAAATGAATAAAAGAGAGCCTTTTATAAGGGTTTCCTTATGTATTTACTCAAATGAAGGATTTCTTCAAAGTTTGAAAGGTTTGGCCACTTCAAAGTCAAGTAAAAGGTGGATTTCTTCAAGCTTTCTTAAAGGTTTATCAATAGAGGTTTGGGTTTTGGCCAAGTTTTCTATTGAGGGAAAGGAAGAGGATGAGAGAAAAAAATGCCAAGTGTAAAATGATTTTTTTTTAAAAAAAATCCTAACCCAAAAAAGTCCCATTCTCTCAAAAAAATTAGCCTTTTATAGTTCTCATAAAAAATGATTCATAGTCCCCATAAATAATATCCCTTTAGCAATCTAAAAGGTGGTTTTGGGTAGCCTATGAATTGTCTAGTTTTGCATGGACATAAATGTTAATGTCTATGTGGATTTGAATGAGATCTACACGAACTTGTATCCTTTAGAGAATGGGTTTGCACGAACACTAGAGACATATTTTGATAAATACTATATGGACCTTTAATCTTTGTTAAAGGAGGTCTACACGAACATCATGGGATGTCCATTAGGCATCTTTCTTAGGCCTTTTTTATGGTGGTTTCAAGTTCTATTTTTATTGTATTTTACTTGGTTTGCAAGCCTCCTCTTACATCTCTTGAGAATTATTTGATTTTTGAGAATTTCATCATTGGAAACCCTATAAACCATGAAACATGTTAGAGTCCTATGTCTACAATACATATACGTCTTAAACCACTTTATTTTTAATGTAGTTTTGATAACTTAGTGATATTATAGACCCTATTATGAACCTTTTAGAATCTATAACATACTATTATTTGTACCTTCATGTATAGACTCTTATAAAAGAAGGCACTTATACAACACCTTTTTTCTTCATACTTACAATTAACTTTGAGTTTGAAAGGATTCATATTTGATCACCTTGATTGAGAAAAACATTCATTTATAGCTTATCTTATCACTTTCATTCATCTTTTTGACTTTACAAAATGTGCTGCAATCATGAAGAGTATCTGACTTAAAATAATGTTATCATATCTCAATAGTCGAAGAGCAAACTTTTAAAAGTTCATAACCTAACTTCCAAACATATATCAAAACTTTCCCTAATCTTAAAATAAACCAATATGTTTACTAATCTTTATTGTAACACCCTCTACCCATTTCTACAGGAAACAGGCAAGGTGTGCTACTTCCCGCTGAGGTCGCCCATCTTTGGATTTTCCTAGGGGCCTTCATTTAACTTTTACCCAAGTTTCACAAATGTTGACCAAACATGCCCTTATTACATTTCTAATTATTTATCCCCTTATTACGACCTATTTTAGACTGTTAAAGCATCTTCATAGGGCTACTAGACAATTACAGACATTCAGGCAGCATAACGGCTACCCGGGTAACAAACCTTAAATTAACCTGCAGAAAAGAATACTTCTAAAGAACCTTCACCATTACTCCTCACATTTGGACCCTTCTGGTCCTCCAAATCATCATCACACAGCAGCATACATGTCAAGGAACACAGGGTCTTAGACTATCAACACATAGTCATGCATAAACAAACATATTAGTATTAACATGCAAAACTATACACATACATAAGTTTTCATACATCAGTTTGGTTTAAAACCCATAACCTTCTTTAGTCTAATATATATGAGTGCACTCTATTTTAACTCAAACGAAAAGCAAAAATGCCAATAAACTCGATAGTAGCTACACTAGAGATGTCTAGGGTTGATTGTCTTTTGCTCTACTATCTGCGCATTGGAACACTGACACGTTGAGTATAAAAGTCAGTGGTGGAATAGATCAAATAGAATATGTCCTAACATGCACACATACAACAAGCCATATTTAATACACACTACCATACCCCTATTTCTTCTAAGTCCGATTTCTCATTAAATTCAATCCACTTATTTATTCCTTAGCCTAGTTCATTATAATATAGGCCCATGACAGATAGATAACTCTTTGAAACATTGGATAGCGGGAACTATCTTGTGCAGTGGCCTACATTTTGGACCTAGGTAACTGCACTTACCTTGCCCAATAGTAGAGATAACTCCATAGAGCTCCCAATACTGAACTAGTAGATAATAGGATCAGTCCGTAGACCTCTCAATATCTGCAAAACACACCAACAACAATCATAGATGTATAGCAGGGATCAGCCCTATGAGACCTCCCAATATCCACAGACAGATAAATGAGTAGCAAGGATCAGCCCAGATAGACCTCCTAATACCCTGCTGTGCAAGGTTCATGTTAGAACCTCAGCAGCTACACTTACCACAACCAACACACAACAGTAGGTCCTAGGAGGACTAACTGCCTAGCAGCTACTAACTCCCTAGTTAACCAGTCAACCTATCTAGTGGGTGTCTAAATGATGGCCCAATAACTCATTTATACCATTAATCCTTTTTTTATTGATTTCTAACCATTTTATTTTATTAAGTTTCCTATTATAACAATATACACACATAATGCCACAATTTTACCTATGGTCACAAAGTTACTATTCATTTGGAAACTTTACGAGATTAACACTATTCCTTTGGTTATTTTTATGCATCATGCCTTTCCCATACTAATCCATCCTAAGGCCAACTTTCATCACTTCCTTATTTATTCCTTTATACCCTATAATTACATTACAAAATGCACAATCATACCATGTTACCATTCACTACATACTTACATCACTAAGCCATGATTTTACCCAAATTACATGCCAATTATGCTACCACAATTATTCACTTCTCAAGTAGTATTCACACACCTTATAACTTCACCATTTCCATGCCTAACCTACCATAACCATATTTACACATCACATGTACCACCACACATGCATTTCAGCCAATATCCACCCACGCACCTACACGTGCATTTCATTCCAATCAAACATCCAAAACCTATTATTTTGAGGCCATTAACACTATTATAACATCAATGTACCTAATTACCATGCATACACCTAATTCATGCATTTCCATACAAGGTTCACATACAAAAACATAGCATACACATAGACATATTAAATTTGAATCTATTCCACATACCTAGGGTGTGAGAACACCTTTTTCTCCGTGACTTTGAGGCTTAAGAACTTGGGTTTCCTCACTTGAATTCTTAAACCCTAACATACAAGAATCTCACCTTAGAAAAATTCTCAAAAATTATCTAGAGCTCCAAATTGAAATCTAAAACTATGGTTTTTCTTAGAATACTCTAATCTACCTATATCAAAAATAAAAGATGGATTAGGGAGACTTCCACACAAAAATGTCACTATTCACTCAAGTGACATATCTTCCAAATTTGGCTTCCTTTCTTAATTCTAATTGGAGAAATAGAATCTATGGATTGTGAAGGGTTTATTTCATATAAATTTTGTAGGGATTGGATGAGAGAGAAAAATGAAGAAAATGGTAGGAGGAGAGAGAAGAATGGCATCGGGTTATTATGGATCTCAATGTGGAAGATGATTGCTTGGCATATGTGAGCCTCACACATGTGTAACCTCTCACATAAGTGAGGGTGGATGGCCTAGATCGCTCCACATGGCGATCTAACGGCTAATATTCACCCTATGTAAGTTTTAGCTTCAGAAATTCATAGAAAATTCTCTGGGCTTCCAAAAATTCTTATTTTAGCTTTAAAAATCCTCAATTAGTGTAACTAAAGCCCACATAAAATTTCAAGTCAAAATTCAAAAGTGGACTTTTTGATACTATTCACCCGCCATAATAAAATATTCAGAAAAAATATCTATCGACCTTAGAAAATTATAATTCCTTCTCCATCATACTCATTGGAATTTTAAAGGTTCAGGGTATGGTATTTTGAGTTCGTCTGGGCACCTCTTAAGGTTGTCCCGGTACAAACTCATTTTATCTCTTCATCCACTAGTTCTTGACCCGAAATGATTTATTAATTCTGTTAAATTTTTAAATTCATTCGTCTTACTCATTTTTAAGCCCAGTCAAACTTTTATGACTAATATGCCAGTTATTGGACTCGTAACGATACCCTACACCATAGGGAACATCACTCGAGCCTAAAAGATACTGTTCATAAGATCTTGACTTACGGGCATTACATTTATAGACTTTATCTCAATCAACTCAAATTTAAAAGAGGGAGAATAGCATCAAAGTTATAAACTTTTACACAATAAAGTCTTATGCTCAGTCTAGCCTAGAAATGACTAATCTTAGTCTCTGATACAACTAAATGAAGCTACCCTTACCAGAACCCTAAAAGGATCCAATAAGAAGATGTTGCAACACATATTAATAGTGGTGAAAGTGAAACGCCCCAAAAATCTCGACATTTATGAATAGTGCTTTCCCGAGATGAATAGTGTTCTTAAAACCTGAGATACACTGAAGCCACTGAATGAAAGTATTAATCATAAAATAATTTTAGGCAAAGTTTGAGATCAATTGGAAGTTATTTGAGTGGTTAAAAATGCTAATAAAGTTTTTATGGTAATGTCTTGGGAATAGTGACCAAGGAAAAGTTATACTGTAAATTATTTTCAAAGTTGCTAAAAAATTACGAAACTTACACAACCTAATACTTAAAAATTCTAATGAGTCTAATGGCACTGGAATTGGAATTTTTAGATATTGAGAAGTAATTTTTGAAAATTAGCTAACATGAAAAATAATGTATTTAATCAATTTTCTTCATTTTTCGAGCTTTGATTTTAGAGGACATATGGGGCATAATAAAAGTGGATTTATTAAATAAAAATGTCAATTATTTGGGTGTGGAAAGAGAAGGAAAATTAGGAGAAAAAAGAGAAAAAAATTACAAATAAATGATTTTTAAGGGAAGTATAAATAGTAAAAGTTGAATGAAAAGTTAACATTTTATCAAACACCTCTCCCCCTCTCTCTTCCCTTATAGCCGATAGCTTAAGCCCTCCCTCTCCTCCACTTTTTCTTTCTCCCTCCTCTATTAAAACATAATCTTCTTCATTAAAATGATCCCATGTAACCTACACAACACTAAACACCTCTAGGAAGTGGAAAAATCAAAGGAGATTGCCTAAAAGATATTTTATGGTTTTAGATTTATTTTAAAGCATCGATTGATTTATTATGGATTTTCAAATAATTTTCATGTCTATGTTAGAGGATTTCAAACTGAACTATGATAAGGGAAAAACAAAGGCAAAGATAGGCCTCAAGGTTCTTTGTCAATAACCTTGGTGTATAATCAAAATAGAATGTGCAATTTCAATTAGAAACATTAAATGTCCATATTATGTATAATATGTAATAAAGGCTTGAAATTGATTTATGCTATTAATTTCATGCATTTAATAAGTTATATGGCTTATTATAGGAATGTCAATGTGTTTTAAATGATAAGAATGAATTGGAATCATATGGATGTGAAAAATAAGCTTAAGGTGGCATATTATACCTAATAAGGAGCATAATGAGGCTTAAATGGCTTAATTTAGTAATTAAAATTAAATAAGCCTAATTTGAAGTTAATTCATTTATTTGACATATTTATGGGTGTGTGGAAGCAAGAAAAAACATTAGAAAAGGAAAATGCCTAAATTATGCTATATGTGCACATTATGGAAAAATGACTTGAAATATGCTTATATGTATTGCCTAGTGATAATAAGCATGTTTAATATGAGTTGTAGCATGTTTTATATTTTATGGAATAGTTTTAAGTATTCTTGAGGTATTGGCCGAACGACACCTAGTGTCATATATAATTGTGGTTATTTTGGCTTAAATTGCTTTAATATGTGCATAAATAGGATATATATGTGTATCATGGAAAATGGTAGATTGATGCTTGGCATTGAGATTTAAGTCATGAATTATGAAAAAATATGGCATTTTTGGTGTTAAATAAGGTTAATATGGCATTTTTGAGGTTATGCTATAAGGATGGCCAAATGAGTGGAAATAAAAACCTTAGATGTGTGTATGTTAACATGCATTAACTAACGAAGAATGAATGTGTATGGCCTAGTGGCCAAAATTCCTACGTGGGTATGTGACTTATAAATTTTAGTGTTTTAAGTTCTAATTATGTGTGGATATGTCATTAAATATGGCTAGGTAGCATGTTTGATGATGAACACTAAACATGCTTATGTGAGCTTGTATGACCGAATGGCCTTGTAACAATTTATATGCATGATGACTTATAAATTGTGAACATTGAATTTATACATGTTTCACTCATTATATAAATTACAAAAGTGATTACTATCATGAAGAAATAAGGTTTATGACCAAAATATGTCCTAAACTCAAGATGAGCTCTAAAGAGTTCTTTAAAACAAGTTGTGCTATATAATGAGAAAATTTGATGAACAAAAAGGCATAAAGTGCCTAAAATGGACTTATGACATCAAATGAATATGTATGTTCATACTACATCTTGAAAATCCATAAATGAGATGGATATGGTAAATTGTTATGCATATGGCACAAATCTAGCATAAATGCATGATAAAAGCGCCATGATTTCTAAAACAACGTTTTCAAGGAAATAAAGTAGTTTTCATCATTTAATGGCTAAAATAAGTTAAAAGTACTTAATGAGGTGAAATAAGAATTTAACAGTTTTAGCCCATGATGTAATGCTCGTGTTCTGAGGCTTTGGGAACAGTGCCACAGGGTCCGAGAAGTGCACCCGAGGTGTCGAGCCACCTGCATATGGATCGAGACAGTGGCATAAGTCACGAAACTTTGAGGGGCCTTAATTTGATGAAATAGGCCAAATTTAAAAATTTAGCAGAATCAATAATTCATTTTGGGCTATAAGCTACCCATCGGGGCAACAAAATTTTTTTGGGTCGGGGCTAACTCGAGATGTGCCCGGGCAGAACCAAAAATAGTGGACCCTAAAGCTAGAAAATCACACTGAGTCCAATGGTGAAAGAATTTTTGGAATCAGAGGTCGTTTGCAAAATCTTGTAATTTTTTAGGTTAGCACGCAAATTAAGGCAGTCTAAAAACTGCCCTATCGATGGAATTTGGCCACGAAAGTTTAAAAGCAAGTAAATGGGATTAAAATAGGAATTTTAAAATAAATAGTGTAATTTTTAGAGGTCCGAGTGAATTTCTATGAATTTTCAAAGTTTTCCAAAAAATTAGGATGGCTCGGGAAGTTTCAGGACAATTTTGAGGTGTCAAAATAGGGCCCACAGCAATGCCAAGTGGCTGAGTAACCTTGCCAAATGGCAAAGGGCATGGGATAAGTGGATTTCCACATGTAAAGAACAAAAACTCATTTTGCTCATTTCCTCCTTTTTGCCCAAATTTCCTAACACCACCCCTTCTATTTTTAGGCCATAACTTTCATCTCTAGTGGCCAAATGAGGTGATTCTAGTGGCTAAAATTATTTAGGATGTTATGCACCACCAAGAAAAAGAATTCGGCCAAAAGGAGCTGTAGTTTGGGAGAAAAAAATCAAATAAGGTGACTAGTTTAGAACAGTCTTGAACTATGACACCAAGGTGAGTTTATGGTTATATCTCCCTTATTTCTTAGGCTTTTTAGGTGATTTTTTATGCTAAATCATAGCTAACATCCGTGTGATGGTGTGTGTAAGGAATTAATGGCCATTGAAGGGCATTTAGAGGTTCACAAGGAGAGGAAAAAGTCATTATTGCTCACTAGAATTAGGCTGGCAGCAAAGACTTGGATGAGGATGGCACCTTCAAAGAGACATAAAAGTGAACTTTCAGCCCTTTCTTCATGTTTATGGGTGCCTAGGTTAGGGATCCTTGATTTAGGATGGCTGGAACCATGAAATTAAGGTTGATTCATTCATATGTGGTGTTGACTAAGTTGAGAGTTTTGTAGAATTAAAGGTAT
>CANXYI010415696.1:0-15851 GCA_948208565.1 Hura crepitans | reverse complement strand
GAGGTACTTTATTATATGTTAGCTGATTGATGTGAATCAATATGTCTATGTGTTGATATTAAAAGTATGTGATTATGTGTATAAGGCTAGAAGGTGGTTCGCATAGACTCCCTATCACAAGGGCTATATGTTCACACAGACTTATATATAATGAAGTGTAGGTCAGTTCATTAGAATATGCTTTACCTATATAATCAATAGCCTTGAATTCATTTATCTAAGATGTGTCCATATTCTATTTATCATGTATCAATAATCTTGATCTAACCTTATTTGGCTTTGTTGTTCTCCGAGTTGACAATTGAGTTCCCTTACTAGAGTGAAAGATGGAATGGACTTAATCCTTCCCTGGAGGTGGCTTACACGGACTAATATCAAACCTTCTTGATGTCTACATAGACCAAACGACATTGAAGGGGGACCATTTTGGCATTGTAATTTGTCTCTTTAGTTTTTGTGCCATAAACACTTCATTGTTTAACTTGGAATTGTAATAGTTAGTAAACAACTTGTTTTACATGCTAAAACCTAAATTTCTCATCAAGCTATTTTATACACAATTAATCGGTGTGTTCTGATAAAATGGATTTAAGTATTTCCTTATTCAAAAGTCATATAAAAAACACATTTTAATAAAGGCAAATCTCTTAGAGATGGGAGTTAGGCAATTACTGCCAATTCCTATGAAATATGGGTAGTTATCAAGTCAATTAACAAATAACAAATGACCTGTCTTTTGAATCCACATGTATTTATTATATTTCGTAAATATTGCAATTTACTTCCTTACATGAGAAAGTGGTTTAAATTAAGAATGATGCATGCATAATTAATAAGAGACCGATAAACATTGCAATATACATGGACAACATATTATTACGATATAAATAAGATCTAAAATTCAAAACCTTTCTAGAGCAGAAGATCAGAGGTCCAAGTGTAGAGGCTTGGTGGTGACTCCATTAACCATTCTCCTCCCTAGTAAAAACATCATAATCTCTACAACTATTCTCTTTAATTTCCTCTTTATTACACTTTTGAACCATCAAACCATCAAATCCTTGAACTTCAATAACAATTTTCTCATATAAAAATCATTAAAATTACTATTATACACAAAATCTCAACATTTAATATAATAAATTCATTTTTACACCTCAAATAACTTCATAAAAATAACTTGGTTTGAGGTCAACTTACCTATATTGGAGTGGCCAAAAACACCCATCTTACATCCCTTTCTAACCACTAAAATTCAACTCTTTTCAACCAATTTAGAGGGGCTAAATTATTAAGCTAAAAGAGTGAAATCTTTTGTGTATCATTTAGTGATTATTTGGTAAAATGTAGGTGCAAAAATTATGAGCAAAGGAAAACTAAATTTCGACCATGGGAGGGGAGGAGTGACATGTATACGCTAAAAACAAATGAATATTTAATTATTATTTACATATTTATATGGTAAATGGATGGTTGGGATTAAAAGATGACATATACATATGGATTACTTGATTTATTCCATGTGTATATTCTTTAAAAATATCATTTAATAATTTAACATCTCATTTACACTTGGATGGCCAAAATTTATCATGATACTATTTAATCTAATGGCAGAAAAATGCTCCCCACAACATTACTTCTCCATTTTTCCTTAAATATACACATTTAATGGAATTTATTTTCCTAAATATTCTTCCACTAGCTTTCATGTTTAGAAAATTCCAATACTATGATTTTTAGATTCCATAGAATTTTTTGACAATCATGATGCACTATTTTTGAAATTTTCTAAGCATATTTTTAAAAATTTCCATTTAGCTCTAAGTAATTTATTGTCTATCATAAACCATAAATTCAAGTTTTGTTTTCGACTTTTATCTTTTTTATATGATCTCAAATGCTTCTCAAATTTCACTACAATACATCTTATAATTAATACTATATTTTTGTTAAATTAACTCCATTAGGCCCGAGGCATTACTCATAGCTCAAGTGGCAATATTCATTGGGGTCTAATTTCAAACTTTGTTTTTCTTATATTTTCTCATCCTTACTAGGCCACATGTTATTCCTTATTACTCCCACATGTCTCACCTCTTTTTTACTATGAATAGTGAATTTCCATTTTTCCCTTAGCCTTTCCATGAAATTACTATTTTGCCGTTCGATTATTTTTTGCTCTGTAGTTAACACCAATTGACTCTACTCAATCCATACATCCATTTTATTCACCACTTTTTCTTCCAATTCAATTTATAACCTTATGAAAAATCAGATCAAAAGTTAGGGCATGATAGTAGCAATTGCTATGACACTTCAGTGTCATGAGATGTTAGTCCATAAGGATAATTGTGGTACAATATTAACTTTTATGATTTCATGCAAGTGCAGCTACTATAAGGTCCATGAGGGCCACTGCACATATTGAGATACGACATATAATGATGGCTATAGCCATCAAGATCCAGAATGAGGACCATTACATAAGCATTGAGATGAGTGTGGCCATTAAGGTTCTAAGATAGAACCCTTTACACATATTAACATTTATGATATGTGTAGCCATTGAGGTCCAAAATATAGGCCCCTACATAAGTTTAGATCCCATTATCCAATGTTTAAAGTGTAGTCTTTTGGATATATACTACTTACTAAATTAACAAACATGACAAATTAAATGGAATAAAGAAAAAATAGATGATAGAAACAAAAAGGGACTTACTATGCATGAACTTCATATAACTTGGCTACTTGTTAATACTGCACTATGATGCATAATGTGATTATCACAGTAATGGAATGCTTGGATGATACATGTCATATGAGATAACATGATGAATGATATGTGAGATTCAGTGCATTAATGCTTAAAATTCACCACAAAACATATGCTTAGCATATTGGTTTTTCATTATGTAGGTAGTAGATAGTGTGACATTAGTTACCCGATTTGGTCACCAAACATGACTAAGCAATGTGCACAAAACATGTTATTTGATCTCTACTCATATCATCAATAAAAAATATCTTAGCATACTTGATTAAAACATAAAAATATGAGTTTTCAAAAACTTTTAAAAGACTAGTTTACATATTCAAATTTAAGAATCCTAGCACCAAAATTTCAGCAACATAACCACTGTACCGAGCACTATCCCAAATATTGAATAATAATGTATAATCAATAAAAACAATTCTTAATCATTTGTCTGACTCCCTAATCCTTTTGATCACTCCAAATCAACCATTATCACAATCCAAGTCTCAACCTTAAGAAGAGACAACATACTAACATAAAATAGTTTTAATAGTTTAAAATATAGTTATAAAACAATATACAGGTCACACTTACAAAACTCTTTTGTTTAGGCCCAAGACTAATTGTATCTAACATAAGAGTGCACTTTCTATGTCTATACATCTCATAACTCAATTGAATACAACAAAATAGACTAAAAAGAATAGTCTTCACTTACTTGTCTTGAGATCTCGAGGCTTATGCTCAATCTTTATTCTGGCCTATACATCGCAAATAAAAATGATGCACTAAGCAAATGACTTAGTGATGAATTCAAGGTGAATTCAAATTAGCATATATAATATAGACACATCATTATTGTACATCTTCATTTCCTTATTTGTAATAATATGTATAAGCCATAATAGGAAAAAGCTACATAAACATGCCCAAGCTAAACATCAACTAAAATAATACAAATAATGTAATGACATGAATAATGTATTCCATAAACAAATTTAGTTATTAAATAAAGAAATAAAAGTCAACTATTAAGCATTTCATAAAATTATTATTTATCACCCATATGACACAAATACATCTCCTATGGATAACAAGGGTGGATAGCTAGTACAACCACCATGTAGCTAAAGGTCTATCTACCAATATGGATTCAAAGATCAAACATAGGATGAGACCTATAGATCAAATGCAACATGAGTGCAAGACTGAGCAAAGCATTAGTTTAAGGATAGAAATATAGAATTATGGCCCCTATAAACATTTATAAACCTAAACTACATCTACCAACATGGATCTAAAGATCAAGAACATATTGGCCATTAGGTTAGACTAAAAGTGAACCCATAGACCAAAACATGAAAAACATCGTAGTGCTTTAGTAGCTACTACTATACCCCTAGTTGACTGATCAACCTATCCATCTAGGTTGTTAAACCATATGGGGTATTATCATATTACCTTTTAGTTCGATCAATTTAATTTAAGATTAAATTACTTTTAAACTTGGTAAGGTTAACAAATGACCATACTAGGTAATTTAGCATTTTTAACTATTAATTATGATTATACATACCATATTCAAGCCATATCTCATTCTAATATCCATATTTAAATACACATAGCTATAAATTGCTCAAAATCGCATTACCAAAATCGAATATCCATCTCATGATCAACAATGAATAATTAACCACGCATATCCATTTTATGCTTACTTTAAGCATTCACAAAGCTTTGTTTGCCTATTATGACCATTCAGCCACTAAGGTCAAAGTATACACCATAATCCATGCCTTACATTATGTTCTATACAAAAATGCTCATAAGGCCATTTTCATCCATAAGGAAATATATATCCTTACCCATGCATAATCATACATTCATACATGCACACAACTTGACTTGATAACATCAACATGCTTGAAATCATCATATCTATCCATCATTGTTCATTTATGCATAAGCATACAACTGCAACCAACATAAACCATTCAAACATCCTTAACAAGCCGTTCGGCCACCCATACCACATAAAAAGCCATATACCTTATAATCACCATAATGTATTCTAAGCATATTTAATATGTCATATAATAAGCACATAATCCATTTCCACACTTAGTACACCCTTAAGGCATGATAATTATCCTTTCAGGCTATATAATTCTTCATTAATGCACAATCACCATCTTGCAACTATAATGTCAACATTTATGATTAACATCTATTTAAGTGCATCATAACAGCACATGCACCCACATATCATAAGGCCATTTAGCCATAAGGCTCTTAACACACAAACAAGGCAAAATTTAATCATCACCATACGAATAACAATTATTATGCATCAAACTAACATAATCCATGTTATGTACATACATAAATAAGCATATACATATTATGGCATCACTTGGGCTATTCTGCCACTATGCCATTTCCATTATTCCATAATATTTCCAACAAATCACACATATTCCACACATTACACATGCCATTTTACACATCATAAATTCTAGTCATAAAGATTAAATATGCAATTAATCCATTGAAGTACATTAATTACTAATATCCATACATATTTATTACGATGGAAATTTAGGATATACATAAAATTTAATTAATTACATTGATTTCACATACCAAAACAATCATAATACAACCCTAAAGACCATTTAAACCTTCATCTTTCCTTTATCTTAAGCTTTGTTCATTTTCTCAACTACCTATTACAAATTACATTTATAAAAATTCATATAAAATCATAAAGGCATTAAAAATTTAAAATGATCACACTAAATGACTCTTGGGAACCCTAAGAAAATAGGAAAAATGTCAAGTTTTAAAAATTCTTATCCAAACTAAAAATTAAGCACTATTTATCGAACTAAAAATCAAGAAAAATCGTTTGATTTCCTTTGAATTTCTCACTTCTAACGAGCTCCAAAAATTGTGGAGGCACCTATAATTTTCTCAATCAAAGCAAATGGAGCTCAGATTGATCAATTGAAAAAGAAAAATTTAGGGGGAGAGAGTGAGAAGCTGATGGCTTTTTTGTGAAGAGAAGGGAGGTGGAGTTTAACCAAAACATACAATTTTGACCCTATTTATAATTTCAAAAAATTAATAATTTTTGTTCATTTTTCTCCTCTTTTTCTCCCTTTCTCCTCCTCTTTTATGCTCCATTTTATCTCAATTAGACTTTTAAAAATCCACTTAATTAAAGCCCTACAACCCTCTAAAAATAAGAGCTAAAAAATTAGAAATATTGAATTAAAACACAAGTTTTATGTTACCTAATATCTAGATAAAATACTTCTCGACCTCAAAAAATTCTATTTCCAGCGCCAATAGGCTAATTAGAATTTTTGAGTATCAAGTCGTAAAATTCTCAAAATTTTCAAAGCAACTTTTAAAGTATTCTGCAGTTCAGCTTTACCTTAGTCACTATTCATAAGACACTGTAGTAAAAACATTCTTAGATTTTTTAACGAATCAAGCAACTTTTGATTGGTTTTAAACTTTGGTAAAAATTATTTTATGATTAATACTTTCATCCGGTAATTTTAGTGTATCTTGAGTTTTAGGAATACTATTCATCCCGTGAATGTACTATACATAAAAGTTATGTTTTTTGGGTCATTACATTACTTCTCCTATTGAAACAAATATTGTCCTTAACATTACCTAGTTCAAATAGATGAGGCTACTGCTCTCTCGTTTGAGCTTATGTTTTTGATGTTGCTTCCTCTATTTCGTGGTGCTTCTAAGCAACTTTTACCTATGGATCTATCTTATTTCTCAATTCTTTAACCTCTCTAGCCAGAATTCTAATAGGTTATTCATCATAAGACAAATCTTTTCATGCCTCAAAAATCTCGATAATTATGAGTATTACTTTCTCATGATGAAAAGTGTTCTCGAGACCTGGGATACACTGAAGACACAAGATGGAAGTATTAGTAAAAAAATAATTTTCAGTAGAGTTTGATATCAATCTAAGGTCACTAGAATGGTTAAAAGTGCTAAGAAAGTTTTTACATTAGTGTCTTAGGAATGGTGACCAAGTTAAAGCTAAATCAAAAATTAATTTCAAAGTTGCTTAGAAAATTATGAAAATTGTACAAACTAATACTTCAAAAATTCAATGAATCTAGTGGCACTAAAATCAAAATTTTTTGATATCGAAAATTAATTTTTTGAGAAATCAGGCAACATAAAAATAATAAAATTAATTGATTTTTTTAGTGTTTTTAAGCACCAATTATTAGAGGTATTTAGGGGGTAATTGAAGTGAATTACTGCCATAATTATGGCAATTTAATTTGCTCAAGAAGAGAAGAAAATATTAGGGAAAAATGCTAAATAGTGTATTTTTATATGAGGGTATAAATAGGTGATTTTAACCCAATTAGTTAAAAACATTATTCATCCTCCTTGTCCAAACTGTAGCCGACACACCTCCATCATCACAACCATTTTTTCTTTCTTCATTCCTCCCCTTAAAGCCAAAATCACAACACCAAAATTGATTTTATTGCTTTCATGCCCTAAAAGTTATCTAGGAAATGGAAATTATGGAAATAGGTGCTTGGTTTTCATGCTGTGAACAGTAACCATGAAATATTTAGGTAAGATTTTTTGATTTCCATTATTTTTCCTAGATACTAAAGGTGCCCACAAGTTGATAAATGTCCTTAGATTATTTTTTTGAGCAATGTTTGATTTGTTATAGATTTTTGAAGTTTTGCCCAATTTATGTTAGGAAATTTTGGACTAAACTATGACAAGGGCAAAGCCAAGGTGTAGATGTATCTTTGGGAACCTCTTCAATAGTCTTGATATGTGAAATTGAAATAACATGCGTGAATTAAATTAATTTCCCTAATTTTTCCATATTATGTCAACTAAGCATTTAATGTATAAATGTGTGAAATGCCATTAATGTAATACTTTAATTGTGTAATATGACTTGTAATAAGTGTATTAAGAAGATTTGAATTATTGGAATACATTGAAATCAAGTGAAAGTGTTAAATGTTCTAAGTGTGCCTTAAAGACATGATATGTAACATAATAGTGCTTTAGTATCTTAATTTGTGTAATTTGGTTTAATGAGCATAAATTGTGTTTAATCCTCGTATTTAACACATATATGAGTGAATGAATATGAGAGAGTGCATTAGAGATTTATAGCATGCAAAATGTGCATTATGATGGGTGTAAGTACATATATGCAAAAAAAATGCTTTTATATGCATTATATGAGTATGTCATGTTACAATTGGTGTAATGGTCATTGTTGCATGATGTATAGTTAAAGCGTGCATGTTATGGTCATTTTTATTGGGTTGGCTGATTGTTATAGGGTGATAAATGTGAGTGTGATCTTTGGTTTGAGATACTTTGAAGTGTATGTAAAATCAGGCTGTATGGGTGTGAGTGTCATGGCATAGGGAGGATTATTGCATTGTAATCATTTTAAGCCAATTGTTATAATAGAGTGAATTCTTTTAGAGGCATGATAATGTATTAAAATTGTACTTGAATGTGTTTATGCGTAATGCTTCTAAATTCAAATTTAATGTGCCTATATCACCTAATGTGGTTGAATGGCCTATAATAGGTAATATACTTGATGCTTCATAAATTGTGAAATTAATTGTGTATGCATGTTATTTCTCATATATGAACATTATTGTAAATAATGTTCTAAAAGGAATATGGTTAGGAGCATAAAATGCCTTAAACTTGAAAATGACCCTAAAGAGCTCCTAAGAGCATATTATGCCATAATTTGAGAAATAATGACAATAAAGGCATAAAATAACGCAAATGGATTTTATGACCTTATTTGAGTGTGTTTATATTAAGCATATGTTAAATATCCATATATGACATGGAAGAGCATAATTGTTGTGAATATGGCATAATGGCTTAGATAATGAGCATAAAGGCTCAAAATGCTATTTTTAATAAAGTTAAGTAGTTTTAGTCATTCAATGACTAAAATGTGCATGTTAAATACTATGTAAGCTTATTTAATAAAGTGAAACTAAATAAAATTATTTTTAGCCTATGAGATGCTATAACTAAGGAAATGGATAAGTTGACTAATCAGTTACGGGATATAGCAATTGCTAGGGCACTTTGATGCCTAGATTAAGTCAAAGGGTACACTTGTAGTCTACCAATAGACATATGTGTTTTGATCTTTGGATCTAGTGGATGCAGCTAAGATAAAGGTCTTATAAGGACCACTACACATAACATATATAGGTGCAGCCACATAAGTCATATTTAACACTGTATTATGCTAGTATAGTAGTTGTCAAGTCTAAAATTTAGGCCACTGCATAAGTTATGATCCCGTTATCCATAGGTTTAGGGATATCCCCATTGGCATAATTAAAAAAAAGGTGGAAAATAATAAAAATAAAGATTATGCATAACATGGCCTGTAATGAATGTTATATGCATGTATGAATCATAATGGTTACATTTGATGAATAGATGACCTTATATTTTATCTTACCATATATGTATGATATGAAATAGTTGGTGTATATAGTATGTCATTTTAATCATAGATGCTGCACATCCTCTATTATAAGCATATTATGTTATATGTTAACTAGTCATGTATGTTAATGATTGATATATATCCATGGTATGGTATGAATGGAAATTTTAGAACATGTTATTTCAATTACAACATTAAGCAAGTCGCTTAGCATGTCATTTATTTACAACGTGTAGGTACAAGGACATTTTGATACTTGAAGCCTCGAGATATCAAGGCACTAAAGAGAATGCTTTATTTTGGTAATGCTTTTGTTTATGTAATAGATGTCATGTATAAGTGCACTCAAATGTATTTTTAAAGTGATTAGGCCTTACTTGTATTCATTTTATAACTATTGTAATTTAAAATGTTCTTTTTAGTTTTCAACCGGTATGAACTGTATTAACTATTTTGCATGTTATATTGTTTGATATCTCTTCCTAAGGTTGAGATATTGTATACTATGTTATGTGCTATTAGAGTTATTAGAGGATCATTTTGAGTTAGTGGAAATGTGTGATGGAGATATAGAAATGTATTTTCTTGTGCAGGTTACTATTTTAAATTTGGAATAATGTTTAGCACAACCATTATGCTGCCAGTTTTTTAGCATGAGGATTCCCAGTTTTAAATAAGTAACACTATTTAAAAAGGTTTTGAACACCCATATTTTTGCATACAACGATATTGAATAAGACTAGTTTAAGGCAAGAAAAGGGTAAATGAGTTTAGGTGTCTCAATATGAGTGCATACCCTAGTATGGCTCAGTGACTAATTAGCATCTGGACTAGGTAAGGGGTGTAACATTTAGTAGTATTAAAGTTTAGGTTTAGGTGTTCCTTAGAAACATTTGAGTGCTTATAGAGTCTAGAGTCTACATTAAATACTATTAAATGTTGAGGCTTATCAAATTGTCTTTGCACCTATAGATATGATAAGTGCTTCAGCTTAAGGTAGCAAAGATGAAGTTGAAAGTCATACCTTGATTATGGTCACACTTGAGGTTACAAGAGTTGGTCAACATTTATGAGTGTAGTAGCACATGCATAGTTTGCATGATAGGTTTCACTAGAGTTCCTGTAGGAGATGTTATAGCTTTTAAGGCAAGCTCTTGCTACTGCTCCATTGCCGCCACCACCATAGCCTTAGGTACTATTGGCTCTCCATAAGACAAACCTAGAGAGGGTGAAAGAAATGGGAACCAATGACTAGGAAGGTAGAGTATTAGGTTGATCGCACCAAGAAGATTATGAGATAGATGATGTACATGCCAGTAAAGAAGGTTATATGTGCTTTCTCACTTCGTGAGGAAAAAGCTTCAAAGTGGTGAGAGGATCTTATAGAGTACAAGACTGAGGATGAAGTGACTTCGGAGTTCTTTTAGATTTAGTTGCATAAGAAATACATCATAGAGGACTACTTGGATAAGAGGTGACAATAGTTTATAGATTTGAAATAGTACTAGAAGACCATTGGTAAATATGAAGAGTTTACCATACTTAGTAAAAATTCTAAAGATACTGTCACTATTGATGTAGACAAATGTAAGAGGTTCAAAAATGGGCTACATGTTGACATTAAGTCCTAAGTAGTGCCTATGAAGATAAGGGACTTCTCATAGCTAGTGTCAATGTACATATTTATTAAGGGGGTTTAGATAGAGAAGAAAGAGTTCTATTAGATGAAAATGAGAGTTGTTCAAGGAGCATCTAGTACAGCTCCACCATCAGGTAAGAAGTATAAGGGATTCTAATTTAATTTCACTTAGCAGTATCAAAAGGAAAGATAGTCATAAAAATCATCTCAGAGTGGTAAAAGGAAAAAAAGAAAGCCACAATCTCAAGCTACTTCTACACTGGGTTAAGTGAGTAAGAAAAGTCTAACTCCTCAGTGTCAGGCTTGTTTTAAGAAACACTTGGGAGAATGTTGGAGGAATATGTCTAGAGTGTGCTTTACTTATGGATAGATGGGTTATTCACAGAGAGATTGTCCTAAAGGATCGAGTGTGGGCTAAAGATCAACACTTATATAGACTAGTTGTTGAAGGAGTGGCTAGGGTGAGAGAATTGAGGGAACTCAAAGAGATATATCAAAGTTTTAACCTAAGTAGAGAGCTTCTGCCCATTAATAAGCCATTAGATCTTAGGAA
Organism: Hura crepitans; assembly: GCA_948208565.1. Classification (NCBI taxonomy): domain Eukaryota; kingdom Viridiplantae; phylum Streptophyta; class Magnoliopsida; order Malpighiales; family Euphorbiaceae; genus Hura; species Hura crepitans. The sequence goes on along the minus strand of CANXYI010415696.1, from coordinate 4,375 downwards.
GATGCTAGTGAGCGATACATCATAGCTTGCACTTTTTTCCTCTTCAACTCTCTTATTTTAGCATTGATTGATCTACGGTCTACACACTCATATATATGCATATCATGAGCATGAGACTTAGGGTTAGTTTTAAAACCACTTGACATAGAAATCATGGTTAGTAGCCCTATAGGCCAGTATGTGGTAGTTGATAAAATTTATAAAGATTGCTTACTAAGAATATAAGATCATTAGTTTCTTGTCAACCTAATAGAGTTTCCCTTTAAAGACTTTGACTTGATATTAGGAATGGACTAGTTGTCCAAATATCAAGTGATTTTGTACTATAAGCATAAAAGATTAATCCTCTAGACTGATGATTATTATGAAATCATAGACATTGGAGAGAGAATTAATTCTTTTATCCAATGTGATATGTGCGATCACTGCTAGGCAGTTGAGAATGAAAGGTTGTTAAGCATATCTTGCTCATGTTTTTGATAGGAAAATAAAAAAAACAAAATGTTAGTAGAATACCAATTGTTACTGAGTTTATGGATGTTTTTCTGCAAGCATTATTGAATTTGCCACCAGAGAGTGAGATCTTGAGATCAGTATCGAGGTTTTACCTGGTACTGCTTTAATATTAATAGCTCCATATCAAATGTCATCAATAGAATTAAAAGAGTTGAAGATTTAGTTGAAAGAGTTGTTGGATAAAGGTTTCATCAGACAAAGTGTTTCACCATGGGGAGCATTGGTTCTATTTGTGAAGAAGAAAGATGGTTTGCTTCGGTTATGTGTTGATTATCGATAATTGAATAAAGTGACCATCAAGAATAAGTATCCTCTACCATAGATCAATGATCTATTTTATCAACTTAGAGGAGCTGAGGTGTTCTTTAAGATAGATTTGAGATCTGAATATCAACAGTTAAGGGTGAAGGAATCAGCTATGGTGAAGACTACTTTCAAAGTGAGGTATTATCATTATGAGTTCTTAGTAATGCCATTTGGGCTTACCAATGACCCTACGGCATTTATGGACTTGATAAACAAAGTTTCTAGGCCTTATCTTGACCAGTTTGTTGTAGTCTTCATAGATGACATTTTAGTTTACTCAAAGAACAAAGAAGAGCATAAACAACTTTTGAGAATAGTTATTTAGATTCTAAGAGAAGAAAAGCTATATGCTAAGCTCAATAAGTATGAGTTTTTTTTGAGTGAAGTGTCTTTCTTAGGATACATAACATCAATTGATGTATTTGAGTTTATCCCAACAAGGTTAAAGTAGTGATAGAGTGGAAGCCTCCTAAAAACACCACAAAGATTAGGAGTTTCCCAGGATTGGCAAGGTAATATGGTTTGTCAAGGTGTTTTCTTTCATAGTTACCCCTATGACATGGCTTATGGGGAAGGATGTTCAAATTGTTTATGATGAGAAGTGTCATAATAGTTTTAAGAAGCTTAAGGCTATGTTAATAAAGGCTCCAATTCTCGTACAGCTTGTTTCAGGAAAAGAATTCACCACATATAGTGATTTGTATCACAATGGATTAAGGTGTAATTTTATGCAAGATGGCAAGGTTGTTTCCTATGGTTCAAGATAGTTGAAGCCACATGAGAAGAACTACCTTACTCATGACTTAGAGCTTATTGACATTATGTTTGCTCTAAAGATCTAGAGACATTAACTGCATAGGGAGAACTACAGCATCTTTATGGATCGTAAGAGTCTTAAGTATTATCCTACATAGAAAAAGTTGAACTTGAGATAGAGGAGGTGGATGAAAATATTTAAGGATTTTGACTACCTAATTGATTACCATCTAGGGAAGGTCAATGTAGTGGTTAATACTCTTAGCAGGAAATTCATGGCAGCCATCAAAGCCATGAGTGTCAAATTACATCTCTTAGGAGATAGTGCCTTGTTACCTAAGATGCAAGTCAAGCCCAGTTTGCTATAGTAAGTATAGAATTGTTAGAGAGATGATCAGAGGCCAATGAGTATCATAAGTGCTATCTATGAGGGGTAGCCAATATATGAGATTAAGGGAGATGGCTATTGGTACCATCATGACTAAATTTGTGTGCTAGATGTGGAAGAGTTGAAGAAGCAGATTTTGTAAGAAGCCTACAGTGGTCTTTAAGCGATACATCCTATAGCACAAAAATGTATTAGGATTTAAAGCTTTCTTATTACTGGTCAAGTGTGAAGAGAGATGTGCCAGAGTATGTGACAATGTACCTTACTTGTCAGTAGGTAAAGATAATAGGACAAGTTCTTTCTAGATTTCTTCATCCTATAGCAAATCTAAAATAGAAATAGGACAGAGTGACTATAGACTTCATGGTTGTGCTACATGTGACAAGGAGCAAATGTGACTTAGTATGGGTAATCATGGATCATCTAACCAAAATGACTCAATTTATATCGATGCGAATAGACTACTCCTTACAGAAGCTAGTAGAGGTTTATGTAGATGAGATAATTAGATTGCATAAAGTGCCATCTTCGCTTATATCATATCAGAATCCATGTTTCACATAAATGTTTCTTATGAAACATCATAATACCTTATGTACTCGATTGAGTTTCTGTACAACATTCCATCCATAGACTATTGAACAATTTAAGAGAGTTATTCAAATTCTCAAGGATATGTTAAGGGGTTGTACATTGAAATTCAAGGGAAGTTGGGACTAATACATATCTTTAGTTGAATTCACTTATAATAATAGTTATCAAGTGAGTCTTGGCATGGCTTCTATGAAGCCTTACACGGAAGAAAGTGTAGAAAACCTTTGTCTTAGAATAAGCTCAGTGAAACTAAGCTCATGGGGCCAGACTTGATATAAGATGTAAAATAAAAGGTGAAGATCATCAGAGAATGCTTAAAATAGCTTCTGACAAACAAAATTCATATGTAGATCTAAAGTGGAAAGAAGTGGAATATAAAGTGGGTGACAAGGTTTTCTTTAAGGTTTCACCTTGGAAGAAGATTATGTGATTTGGTAAGAAAAAGAAGTTGAGTCCTAGTTTATTAGGCCATATAAAATCATAAAACATGTGTGACCAGTAGCTTATAGACTAGCTTTACCTCTAGAACTTCAATAGATTCATGACGTTTTTCATGTTTCCATGCTCAGAAGAATAGGTCGGATCCAATGCATATTTTAACAATAGAAGATATAGAAGTTAATCTTGACTTATCTTATAAAGAAGAACCAGCGAGGATATTAACAAAGTAGAGAAGGAACTGAGGAATAAGATAGTACCCTTAGAAATGGTTCTCTAGAGACACCAAGAGATAGAAGAAGCAACCTAAAAGTCAAAACCTTAGATGATAGAGTAATATCTAAAATTATTTGAATAGGTAATATTATAATGTCTAGTATGACATTTCTTCAAGAGGGAAAGAAATGTAGTGCCCCAAAAATCCTGATAACTATGAATAGTACTTTCTTGAGATGAATAGTGTTCTTAAGACTCGAGATACACTGAAGGCACCGATGGAAGTATTAATTATAAAATAATTTTTGGTAAAGTTTGATATAAATTTGAGGTTATTAGATTAGTTAAAAATGCTATGAAAGTTTTTAAGTTAGTGTCTTGAGAGTAGTGACAGAGGCACAGTTAAATTATAAATTAATTTCAAAGTTGCTCAGAAAATTATGAAAAGTATACAACATTAGAATTAAAAATTCTAATGTGTTTAATGGTGCTAAAATAAAAAATTTTCAATATCAGAAAGTAATTTTTCGAGAAATTAGGCATCCTAAAAATAATGAAATTATTTGTTTTTTCATTATTTTTAGGCACGAATTTTTTGTGGCATTTAGAGGATAATTAATGTGAATTGTTGCCAAAAATATGGCAATTTAATTGGCTAGGGAAGAGAAGAAAAAAGTGGCAAAATTCTAAGTAGAGTATTTTTGAGATAGCGTATAAGTAGAAAATTTTGATCCTATTAGTCAAAAATATTATTCACCCTCCTTCTCTAAAATGTAGCTGACACACCTCCTCCATTTCCACCATTATTTCATTCTTCATTCCTCCCCTTAGAGCCAAAATCTTCGAACCAAAATTGAACCACACAACCTCTATGCCCTAAAAGTTATCTAGGATGCAAAAATTTCAAAAACAGGTGCTCGGTTTTCACGGTTTTACATCTCCTTTATTAGTAACCATAAAATTTTTAGGTAAGATCTTTTGACTTTTGTTATTTTTCCTAGATACTAAAGGTGCCCAAAAGTTGATAAATGGCCTTAGATTAATTTCTAAAGCTATTATTTATATATTATCGATTTTTTAAAATTTTCTCGATTTATGTTAGAAAATTTCGAACCAAACTGCGACAAAGGCAAATCCAAAGCATAAACTAATCTCTAGGAA
>CANXYI010415611.1:0-19426 GCA_948208565.1 Hura crepitans | reverse complement strand
AATTAAAATTTAGATTTTATCATCTTAAAACATCTTACTTGTATGGCTTTACAACATGTGAACCAGCTTTCAAAGTGCAAGCATAGAGTGGTGAAACATGGATAGAACATTTGTTTGAATTATAGGAGTCAAATGATACCTAGTATGAAGAATTATGTTTTAGAACACAGAGTCTAATAGAGAGACTAATTGCAAGAAGCATCTAGCTAGTAGGAACTAAGTGGGATAAGTTCCTAGATAAATTAGTTAATAACTTTTGTCATGATCCACTAAAATTATGGTAACTAAATGGTATAATAGCCAAATTAGAACTAAAAGATCCTAATAAAACCATCAGTGCTAGAAATGTAACATACATAAATGAGATGAATAAAGAATTTGATAAATAAATTCCTGAGTTGCTTGAAAAAGGGTTGATTAGAGATAATGTCAATCCAAATTCTAGTCTAGCCATTATGGTAATTAACCATGCAGAGTAAGTGCAAGGAAAAGCATGAACGGTTATAGACTATCATCAAGTAAATCAGGCCACAAAAGATGATGGCTATAATATTTCCACTACAAGAGTTGCAATGGATAGGATAAGTCTTAAATAGCCTTTCATTTTTTTTCTAAATTTGACTTAAAAAGTGGTTATGAACAGTAAAAATAGAGGAAAGTTTAATACCTTTGACAACATTCAACGCTCCTCAAGAAATGTATGAATGGTTAATTATGCCATTCGGATTGAAGAATGCCGAAGGCATATTTCAACGTAAAATGGATAATGCTTTTAAAGCATTAAAGAAATTTTGCATGGTATATATAGATTATGTATATTAGTTGTATGCCTTAGAGCTCATGTAATAAGGTTATATTCGTGTATTTAAACCATGTGATTTAATATAATAAGGCATTTCTCCTCATGGTACTTTATATTACTTATAATTGTTTGAATGTCTTAAACCATGTTATAAAGTCCCTGGTATAAAATCACAATACAGAGGAAATCCTGAAGTGTTCATGATGTGAGATTCTTATTGCATGCAAATATGATAATACCTAATTATTCCTTATTATAGTATTAACAAAATGGGACATTATTAATACGAATAGATCAGTATATGTTATACTTCTTTATTAGATTAAGCAGTAGTTCTCATAAGCTGCAGGCATCGAGATGCTTGGAGTTAACATGTGGATGCTTACTTAGAAAGTAAGTACATCACAGACCCACTATGAGATATTCACATGGATACTTAATCAATGTCAGTAAAAGTATCTCATCATATCAATGATGCAAGTATCCTTAGACTTGAGATCACTAACTATCTTAAATATGGAGTGACATACTTTGACTTTAAGGCTTTTACTTTGAATAAAAAGTATACATAGTGATGTGCTAGGATATGCCATGATATATTTGAAGATAGGGTAGCAATCAACAAAAGATTTACCACTCCAAATTATAGTGGGAAGTTTTATCTCATAATTCTGATGAGTAATCTTTATTTAGGAATCTTTGGCCAAAGCAAGGTGCCATGTGTGAATGGGATTCACAAAGGGATTTTTGGAAAAAAGGTGAAATTATCAGAACAAATAGTTAAGCTTTGAGTTGATACAAGTCCATACTCAAAACTGGATGGGATAAAAGATAGTGAAAGGAGTTTATTGCATCGTAACTTGATATGGAAGGGTTAAGTCAAATCACTTGACTTTTTGACACTTGTTTAGTCATGATCTATAGCTAGATACCTTTGTTGACTTGTACATAAGTGATATATCAATTAGAGAACTGATATTGATTCAATAAGATTAAATCTATAAAGTCCCAGTTGGACTAGGACTCTATTTCACTTGTGCTGCTAAAAGCCTTGGAAACCCATAGGGTCACACACTTAAAGAAGGAAAAAAGGATTCAATGAGATTGAATGTTCTAATGATATGAGATATCATTGGAAGATCAATTAAGAAGAAGAAATGAGCAAATAGGCATGGGGCCTAATTGTAAATGAATGATCCAAAAATTAGGGTTTTTGGAATTGGGTCTTGTTGAATCCAAAACTTGATTATTCTAATATCTTGTTTTTTATGAACTTTTAAAGAGTTAAAAGGACCTTAAAAAAGATCTTTTATTAATCCAAAATGAGGCCAAGTTGAGTCACATAGGATTAATGAATGTGGGGCCAAAATAGAATGCTTATATAGGCTTTCTAAGGGCCATGCACAGAAAAGGATAATAAGTCCAATTTGTGGGCCTATTTTGTGTAATTTTAAGTCAGCTTCTAATTATTAGAACTAACTTAAACTAGACCTAATTAGGGTTATTTAAAGTATAAATACACATTTATTCCTTTAGCCTCCATACACCTACTTTTGCTATAAAAGAACATGCATAAAATAAATCAAAACACTCAATTTTCTTCTCATTTTCATTCGTATGGAATTTCTACTAGCATCTAAAATTTTGTGTGCACTCTTCTATTTGCTTCTTGTATGGATTAACTTGAAGCTATTTCCAAAAAGGATCACTATGGTTTGTGACAATCTGGTGTAAAGAGCTTTAAGGAAAGGAATTGGGCTTTAAGGAAAGGAATTGGCTATCATAGCTAAATGGTAATAATTCGAATGCTGCTAAAATTATCATTTTGTAATGAATTTTAAATCATTTGGGTCCTTTATCTACTCTTGGTTTTTCTTAATTTTTTTTATTTTTTTACTGCATATGATAGAGAAAAACCAACAATGTGTTAGTCTTCAGTAACAATGAAGAAGAACATATGAGTCACCTTGAGCAGGTGACTAATATCTTCCAAAATGAAGATATGATTCTATATGAGAAAAATATAGAATGGTTTAAAGATAAAGTAAAATTTTTAGGTATTGAGATTGCTAAAGGAAAAATATGGCTTTAAAGCTATATCTCAAAAGATATCTCAATTCCCTAAAGAATTGGAAGATAGAAAACAAGTGCAAAGATTTTGTGGACTTGAAAACTATGCTAGACAATTCGTGAAGGATTTCTCCAAATACATAGAAATGATAGCAAAGAAAACATCAATAAAAATCCTTAGTATTAGATGATAAAGACACCTAAGCTGTAATCCAGGTAAAACAAAAAATGAAAAAATTGCCTTTTTTCAATTTGCCTTCTGATACAGATGAGTTAGTCTTGGAGACAAATGCATCAAATAGGAGTTGGGGAGTAATTCTAAAAATTAAGCAAAGCAAACTACAACCTATTTGTAAGTATTGATCCGGAACCTTTAAAGGTGCAAAGCTAAATTATCTAATTCATAAAAATGAGGTGTTAGCAGCAAAATACAATATTAAAGCCTTTTATATCTTTTTAGCACCTAAAAGGTGTACTCTCATAACATATTCAACCTATGTAAAGAGGTTTATGAATCTGAACTTCAAAGAGGTTAGACAAACTAGACTCTAGTGATTGCAAGAATGGTTTAGTTATTACATATTTGATATTGAATGTATTCCTTCTAATAAAAATGTAATAGCTGATTCTCTTTCACATGAACATTCTAATATTATAGATGACTGCTACCATAAATAAGCTATGTTGGACATGCAAGAGGCAAAGGCATTCGAGAAAGGAATGTCCCATTAAAAGAAAAATAGAAGAGAATGAGGGCAAAGGCCCTAGTTACAACACCATTTACTTGATATGATCACCAAACCTGAATGAGAGATGACACACAACTATATCCATAACATCCTAGTACCTTCTATCTTTATTACTTGATTATCAATTCCATTATTAGAAATCAGTATAATCTTCAATGTTTGATACTTTACCTTTTTAGACCAATTAAGAATACATTTCATGTAATTGGAACTTTTGTGGTGAAAATTCAGCAATATAATGGCTAGTCGTAGACACTACCTAAATAGTAATCTACTAAAAAGAACACTTTTAAAACCTAATACATACCACATCATCACCTCAGATCCTTCTAATCCCCCAAACTCATCCAACAACCACCTTTAACACATTAATCATCAAGGTCTCATAACATGTCATACACATAACATAGTTACATACATAGTCAAATACATCTACTTCATGTTTTAAACAAGTTACAAAACCCCTTTACAATACTGAGTTTAAGCCCATCCCTTATATTTACATATGAGTGCCATAACTACCTATTAACTAAACTTTACAATATAAAAGTTATATTCATAAAGAGAGATTATCTTACTCGGCTATATTGCTACACTAAGGCTGAGCTATAAGTGACTTTCTCTTACCTATGCATTGAAAACCACAATGTGCTAAGCATAATGCTTAGTGGTGTATTCAATGAAATATACATTAGAATCAAAGGCATAAACACTCATATGCTTAAGAAATTCATGAACATGTCATCTACATCATAATCATGTGTGACTATTAATAGTCCTTACGTAGTCCTATTTGTTAATTAATTATCCTATAGGAGTAATCTTTCTCTAATTCAAGTCTTGTAGTTTACACTTGCCATCATTTTAAACTTAAGAGATCTATTCTTTTATTCTTTGATTTCATGTTAATCACTTATTTACATAGCCCATACTCAAAAGATATTATCTCGGTATTAGATAACGGGATTTCGACCATAAAGGTCTCATGAGATATGCAGTGGCCTATATTTTGGACCTCACCGGCTGCTGCACCAGCATAAGTGTATGTGCAATGGCCTTATAGACCTCACCCATTGTTGCACTTGTGCAGTAGCCCTATTGGACCTCAGCAATGGCTACACCTACATGTAAACATCTTAATAATATATGTACATATGTGCAGTGGCCCTGCTGGACCTCAATGATAGCTATACCTGTATGATATATCTCAATAAAATATAAGTGTGCAGTGGCCCCATTGGACCTCAATTACGGCTGCACCCACATGAAAATGACACTAAAGTGTCCTAGCAGTTGCCATACTCTCTAATTGACTAGTCAACCTATCTAGTCTAGGTTGTTTACCTTATGTGGGCTTTAAGTATGTTCTCTTTAATTACAACTATATGTCACATGTTCATTTATCACTATTTCATATTCAAATATTTCCCTATAATGCAACTTATTTATTCATAGTTTACCTTTCATGTTTATTCATACTTTATGCCCATAACTAAGCTCATTTCACAAATAGCTTAGTAACATTCGTACCACTTTAATTTAGCCCTCATATACATAAATATCTCATGCCAACACATAATTCATTTTCATATCATCTTATGCTCATTCAATGTTTCCTTAGATCGCCAATTGACCACCATTATGCATAAACACACACTTTGCTACTTCTTTTTAATTACATACACAATTAAGTACACATATGTGTAAAGTTTTATCTTAAATTCCATTACATAAGTTCAAATGTCCTAATGGCTTATTCATGCATACCATTTAGCGACATGAGGTTGGTGGCTCCTAAGTCCAATTCACACTAATTTTTCATGTTCCATTTAATTTTAAAAACCTATGTAGTCATATTATACATTACATCACTATGTACACCATACCAAACCACAAATGACCATTATACCACTATACACCACATTCGACCATATTGCTCCTAAGTCCCTAATCAATATGTTTTAATGTAATTCTTATTTAATACATCTAAAACACAAGTATTTAACTTAATTACACCATACATGTGCAAACACGCAAGTTCCATAATGACACATACACTTGAATTTCATCAAATTTAACACAATTAATTTATAGATTATTGAATACACTTACAAACTAATTAATTAGCATCTAAATAAGCTTTCCACTCTTCTCTTGTCCTTTCCTTTGCTTGTCCTTCACTTTCTCCATAAACATAATACGAATTCCATTAAAAAATCATATAAAATTCTATACTCATCCAAACTTGAAATTAACTTAAGAAACCTTAAATTGGTAATGAAACTATCCTAGAAAAATATAAGAACATAAAAATAATGACTTGCCTATTTAGGGGTTACTATTCACCCAACTATAACCCCCAAATAAACCCCCCCTCCCCCCGGGGCTTTTTTACCTCTAATTAGTGATGTAGAGGTGATAAGAATTTGATTTAATGTGAGAATTGGGATTAAAATGGATGTTTGAGTAGTAGAAAAAAGGAAAATAATGGAAGGAGAAGCACCCTAATAGCGTCAGATTTTTAAGGAGGAAGATGGTGAAAATTAGTCAAATTTTTGAACCTTATGCTATATATTAATGTTACTAAGGGCTTAAATTAAGCCACTTAGCAATCCAAGGGCTAAAATTAATCCAAGCCTTTTTTATTCTTTAAAAATTAGTCCTCCACTTTAGAACTTCAAATAAATCCATTTCAAGTGCCATAAATTCCAAAATTCCATAATCTATAAGCCCTAAGAAAATCGTAATTAAAAATCGAGAAGAATTATTTTAATTGAATAACTCAATATTCCCTCAATTTTTATTAAATTTTTCTCAATGTCTGAAATTTTCAATTCCATTACCATTAGCTTATTTAAAATTTTTAAGTATCAAGTAGTGCTCTTCTTGAGTTATTTTCAGCATAAACAAAATATTTTATTGTTCAACTTATACTAAGTCATTATTTATAAGATAATATCATAAAAACTTCAATTGCATTTTTAATCACTTTAATGACTTCATTTTCACTTTAAATTTTGCCTAAAATTATTTTATGATTAATACATTCATTCAGTCAGTTTAGTATGACCCAGGTTTTGGAAAATACTATTCACATCTTAAGAAGTATTATTCATAACTTGAGATTTTTTTTGGCGTTACACTGGTGTTGTAAAGACGGGAAAAGCAAGAGCATCAAATGATGTTATTTGTTGGCTATGTGGACAACCTAGACATTTTACTTCCGAATGTTCTAGGAAGTCAACAGCGAGTTTGAAAGAACTAGTTAGCTCAAAGAAAGGAGACATAAGGAGAAAAAAGGGAGAAGCCCAAAGTAAAGATGATCAAATCCTTGAACTCTAAACCCTTACAATAGAAATATTGGGTCTAAAAAGACAAGCATTCATCAAATTTCATGGATAAAGTTACTGCCAAACATGGAGTAATAGGAAAGAATGCTAAGCTTTACACCAAAGACATAATTGAAAAACGCAAATTAGGAAGTCTTAAAAACCCAACTTATTCATAAAAGCAGAGCATATTAAGCTCTAAAATCATTCAAGGTGACATTTCAAGTCACGAGGCTAGTGAAAGAACTCATGATTCCTAAAGGATTCCAAATCAAGCCTTTAATGGGAAGAGTTTGATAAAAACTCTGGAGATGATCTTCTTGATGATTACTCACAAGATGATCTTTTTAAGGATGGCCTAGAGTGGGATACATTAGGGGAACCATCTAGTAAATATGATTTTAAAGTATAATATTCAGCACTAGAATAGGCTAGAAATCCCAAAAAGAGTCTGGTTAGGAATAAGGTAATGAAATTTATGAAAAATATGCAAAAGAATTCAATCAAATAGTTGATCAAATGATTAAGGATAAAAAACCTGATATTTTTCACAAAATATCAAAGGTCTTGGTCTTTCAAAAGATAGATTTATTTTATGTGCAGGTTTAAAGGGAGGACTTGTGAAGAAGAACTTCCAACAACTTGAGCATTTTATGATGAATATGTCTCCTATATCTAGAAGTTGGAAAAATAGCTTGATTTGTGCCTAGCAGAATAAGAAGAATTTCTCTTACAAGTTTTAGAAAGGAGAAGGATTCTTGAACAATTGACTTAGAAACTTCTAAATGATGTGAGATACACAATCAAAAAGAATATGGTAGACTCAAAAGATTGCTCTTTGCAAGATTGTTCTATGTTGCATCCCTACATACATTGGCAACCATATGAAAAACTTGTCTTAAGACTAAATACCAATAGGGTTGCTAATAATATTTGTTTTATAGAAGTAGGATTGGCAGAATTCATTAAAGTAAATATGGAAGATGTTTCTGTGTGGTCATCACTCCCACGGATTGTATAAGTGGCAATTAAAAAGTGAAAGATTTAAATCTAGTAACTGTGTCTTTCCAAATTTTAAGTATAGTTATGAAGTATGGAAAGGATGATAGAATCTACTATCCTTATCAAATACGAAATCTACATCTTGTTCTAACATGGGATCTTATTGAACCATAAAAAGTTGATAGTCAATTTTTAAGATTTGAGTGGAGAAAATATGAAGAAACAAAGATTATTAATCAAGCATTACAAATTAAGTTTCTTAAATATGTGCTTGAAGAAGCAGTTCCCATTCAAAACAAAGTTATCCTTAGAGATGGTAGAATTTTTTTAATTATAGCAATAAAAAACCTTCCAGTTAATGTTGCAGTCTAAGGAATGATAAAAGGAAAAGAAAGAGCAGAGGAACTTCTTCTAAGGCTGAGAGAGATAAGTCTTAGCCTAGGATTCAAATCCGAGACCTATAGGATGTGGCAAATGGTTGTCAAAAGCAATGAAAAGTGCCTTCAAGAAAAAACATAGAAATAGCCCAAGCACAGGAAAATGATGATCTAAATTAGGATGTCAAGGTCAGAGAACATTAATAAAGTGATGTGTCATTCATGACATCAGCATAAATAATTAAAGCAATATGTAAACTCTAAAAAAATAAAGAGGCATCCACTAAGCCATGTGTTCTAAATTTTAGAATGTCTTAAGATTGTCTCTTATCTTATCTATAAGATAAGATTCTTGTAAATTATTGTACTCAGTTGGACAACAGGACCAAAGATGACAATTGGCACTTTAATTTGTTTGCTTTCAATTATTGTTTGGCTTTTGAGCTGGCAAAGAGTACTAAAGGCACTAACTTTTGTATTTATAAATACCCCTCAACACTCCATTGCTAATATAGCAAAAATAAAATCAAATTTTCCTTATACGAGTTCTAAATACCTTTCTAAGAAAATTCAGCTACCATGTACCTTCATAGCCTCCAAAATGGTCTGTGTGAAGGAGTGTTAGTGTAAAACCCACTAATGAGTGAGAAAGGGTAGTTATAGCATATAAGATCTTTCATATCTTCAAGGTGTTTCTAGTGATAGGAGCAGAGCAAAGTTAAAGCATTTGCGGAAGCTTGGTGGACCTTGGTTCACAAGTAAGTATATGTTTTTGTCATAAGTGATGTTTATTCACTTGGTGTTTTGGCACAAAAATTAAACAAGTAGAAATATTGAAAGTGTTTGTGCAAAAATTGTGCTTAATAGATTTTTCTAATAGGAATAAAGTGTTGTATTTTAAAAGAGAACTAGAGTCCAGTGGTCAAGAAATTGTTGAAATACATGTAACTAATCATAAAGAACATTGTGATTGTAGGGAGCATATAAGGACTGTAGCTTTGTTTAATGTTATTATTAGGTTTTTGGATCACTTGTTAATTGAAAATAATTTTTAATGTCAAAAAATTGTCAATTCACTGATTGTTTACATCTAGATCACGAAGTGGACAAGGATCCAATAATAGGATTGTTAAATATTATTGTTGATTGTATTAATTCTCTATATAAGTCTTTTGAAAAATTTTACTACATTTGCAGAAAAAGGTTTCAAACTATTTAGACAAATTAGCTCTAAGGTAGAGTGAGTTTAAAAATTATTTTCTCAATAACAAAGAACCATCAGGTTTTATTGCGAGCTTTAGTACCAAAACTAGTAGGAGAAGCTAAAAGAAGTGAGAAACCTAAGATTTCACTCCTAAAAATAATTTCATATCCTTAAGTAGCTCTATAATTTCACCTAAAAAAGTTAAAAATTGTTCTAAAATATTCTGATGTAAAGCAGAATCACATTATTATTATCAGAACCTTAGGGAAAAGTTTTAAAAGTAAAAAAAAAAAGGTTTAAGACGTGAGTGAAAAGAAAAAAAAATTTGGGTCAAAATAAGAGTGGTAACTTGCTATAGTAGGTCATTGGGAGTTTATAGGTAAGAGATTCTAAGTTTGAAGAGTTTCTAGGTATGAAGTAAAGTTAAGGGACGAAGTAGGTAAAGAGCCTATAGTTAAAGGAGGATTGATACAAATTACACTATAGAAAGGTTAAGTCAAACCACTTAACTTTTTGACACTTGGATAGTCTTGATGCATGACTAGATGCCTCTCATGACTTGTACACATGAGAATTATTAATTAAGAATTAATTATGATATAATGAGATTAAATCTTAAGAGTCCTACATGGAATATGATTCTAATTTACTATACACAGCTAACATGCCTTGAAACCTATAGAGTCACACACGTAAAGAATTTGAGATGAGAATTATATTGGTTAAGTATTTAGGGGCATGAGATGTCATTCAATATTAGAAAAATAAGAAAGTAAAATAAAATTGGGCTTGGAGTCTAATTGATAAAATCTAACCAGAATTAGGGTTAAAAATATTAGCCTTGGAGGCAGACTTGAGGATTTTATTTTGATTTGATTTTTGGTCAATCACTTAAGAGTTAAAGACCCTTAAATTAGGTCTGGATCTAATTTTAATTGAGGCCTAAAAGTGCCTTAAATGGATACACAAAACTGAATCAAAATTCCATGCGTATTGGCCTAGTAAATAGGCTATGTGCATAGTACAATGAAAGGCCTAAATGGTGGCCCTTTTTAAAGGAATTTTGGTCAGATTTTTATGAGATAAAAAACTGACATAGGGCATCTGAAAGGCTATAAGAGTACGTTAAAAAATCAGCCTCCAAACCCCTCCTCTCTATCTTCTGCGTTTACAACTTATCTGCCATAAAAAGACCTTTTTCCTTTTTCTCTTCTCCAAACTTGAATAACCCTACTAGGCTCCAGGTTCTCAGGTCTTTCTCTTATCTCTAATTCTCGTGTATATACCTTGGAGGTATTTTTGTAAGGATCACTATTGTTTGCGATAGTCCAATGAGGTGAAAATAAGTAAAGAAATTCTAAACGGGTAATGGTAAATCAACTTAAACTGTAATCTTTGCCTCATTTTCAAAACCTTTAAAGATTATCAATGTTCGATTTTCATGAAAATAAATAAATTTTCATTGTGCTTGCCTCATAAAAACCAACAATATCCACATACATTACAAAATAATAATGACACTTCAAGCAAATGAACAAATTATGAATAAAAAACATTGTTATCGTGAGAAATCTTTCTCAAAGATCTCGTTCGAATGGAACTAGCACTCCCAAAATATCTTTAAACAACTCTAAACTCTTAACAATATTCTAAATTGATGATTTTAGGATATTGATTTTTTCAAGAATTGATAAAAGCTCTCCAAAAACTCTCTCTTGAATATTGTCTCTCTTCTTTTCAATATTATGTCCTTCTTGATCATGGAGAGGGAGAGGCTATTTATAGGTTTCAATATAAGGTGTTTAAATCATTTTTCAACACTAAATAATATATTTAGGTTGATCAGAAACTATGCAACACAATCCTAATGGGAAAATATAATTATAAAGGCTCAAAAGTAGAGTTAGAGTCAAATTTAAACTCTTTTAATTAGGTTCTAGAAAGAACCACCACGCACGATACGAAACTACTACATAGTGGATCAAAACTGCTGCATAGTGGCTTACTAGGTCAATTTGGCAATTGTAACGTGATAAACCTAAGATATGGCTCACTTAGCTCTAATTTTAAGTTTTCTCTCTCATCTTACCTTTTAAAGGTGGATTATATGTTTCTCAATCCTTCTAAGCTCATCTTAACTCCTTCCTTACTGTAATGGTAAAATGACCATTTTACCTTTAAAACTATTCCCACTTATTTTGATGGTCTTTGTTACAATAAGTCAATTTATTTGAGTTGTTTCTCTAGTTATCATGATCGAACTCAAATTTAAGTATCTACAGTTATATAAGCTTTTCAAAATATAACTATATAACGTAAGATAAAATAAAATAAAGAAATAAATTTCTTCCATTTAATTAGTAAAACCCAATGTTATAAAGATCGAACAGGCTAGTCAGACTAGTTTGACTACAAATTAGTGGCTTGTCTGGTCGGATTTAGTTAATACAACCGAATTATCAAAGAACTAGATTGGACCGTAAAAATTAATTGAACTAGAAATGGGAAAAATCAAGTTGAACCAGAATTTTCATTATTTTGCTTTTTTTTTTCTTTTTTTGGGCTATATTATTTTATACTTATAATTTTTATTTTAGTATGCTTTTTTATGATATTTAGTAATCATTTTAATTTATTTTTATAATTTCAAATTAATTTAAAGATATTAATGATAAAATTTAATCAATTGGTTAAATGATAAAATTTAATCAATTGGTTAAGTAATAATTTGAAAGTGAAATAGGCTATGGCAAAGCAAGCCACATTAAAATAAAGAAATGAAATAAAAATCAAATGATGATGAAGGAATCCCATCTTTCTTCCAATAGAACAGGAAGTAGAAAGTCAATCATTTTAAATTTTAATCGATGAATAATTAGAGTATTTTAAATATAATTATTTTATTAAATTTATTTCATTAAGAAATTATAATAAAATTATATTAAATAAGATAGAAATTTATTAATCCATTTATTTCCTTATTTTAGTTTAAATATTTTTTTAGTATATTATTAAAAATAAATATTTATGTTCCAGTATTACTCAGTATATTTTCATATTAAACTATTTATTAACTCGTATAATTTGATCTAATTGGGTTAAGAATTAATGTTAAAATATAGTAAAATTTGATCAATCCAATAGTATTTATTAATAAATAATAAAATGTAAAACTTATTGAATAATTATTGTGTTGTTACACCATACTTTCTTATTATAATAATACTTGCATTTTTTTTATATATGTAAATGTGAAATAGTAAAAATTTGAAATTCATAAAAAAATTTAATTAAATAAAACTTCTTATATGAAAATTTTAATTTTAATGAAATTGAATGTTAATATTGTAACAACCCAAAAAAAATTACTTGATTTTATTAATAATATTTTCTCGGGATAAATAGTACTCTCAAAGCTTAGGGTGTAGAGTTACTGGATAAAAATATTAGTCATAAAATAATTTTGGGTAAAGTTTGAAATTAATTGGAGTTCATTTAATATGTTAAAAATGCCAAGAAAAATTTTTCAGTAATGTCTTATGAATAGTGATCAAAGGAAAGTTGAACTGAAAATAATTTTTAAAGTTGCTCAAAAATTTCTAAAAACTATACAACTTAATATTCAAAAATTCCACTAAGTCCAATGGAACTAGAATTGAAATTTGTGAGGTCATAAAGTATTTTTTTGAATTTTGGGAAGCATAAAATTAATATTTTAATTCAATTTCTTTGATTTTTGAACCCCAATTTTTACAGTATTTAAAGAACTAATTTATCTAATTTTTGAAAGATGAATAATAGAAAAAGAACTTAAAATGAAAAAGAAATGAATTTTTGAAGGAATAAAAAATAATAATTTTTACTTATAAATACCTTGTAACTTTGACTTTTTGGTCAAAGTTACACATTTCCTTCTCTCTCTAGCCAGCCAAGAAACCCGACAGCCCCAAGGTAAGGTTTTTCCCATTTTTTCTTCTTTAATTCATGAAATTCAAGCTTTAATTCATAAAATAATTAAAGTAAATGAGTTTATAAGGATCTTAGATTATATATTTGGTGATATTTTGGAGAAAAATGAATGATTTTTCACGTTTTTGGGTTAAGGAGATAATGTCCATTTTTCGATCAGGTAGGATTTTCGAGAAACTGATATTTTTATCACGTTAAGAAAGTGCTTGAGAGTCGAAAAATGTGGTCATTTGAATTTTTTGGGTATTGTATGAATTTTTACTATTATTCTAAAATCAAATATGTAATAGACAGTTGTCGAAACGAAGCGTGAGCACAATAAGGGTAAAGCAAAGGTATAGTTGAGCTCCGTAGTGTATTTTGAATTCGCTAGGTATGTGTAATCAATCCAATTATTATAGCTCAGGCATGTCGTTAATTATATATAATATATGCAATTACGTATATGTTAGTAAAAAGGTATATTTGTATGAAAAATAGAGAAAATAATTATGTATGTATTGTGTTATATAGGTGTGTTTGACATTTAAATAATGTTATAATATAAAGTAAAATATTAACACATTATGAATGAAGAAAGAAATTCATTGAGGTGTAGAAAATTAAAGTGGTCAGATGGCCTTTATATGTTAAAAGGTGAGAATTGTGAATCACATGTGAAATTAGTCCATAATGACTTCTAATGTTGATTATAGATTTTGTATTATGAGATAGAATGGATTATTATGATTTTAAATCATTAAGATAAATACATTTTATATTTGTGAAATGCTTGAAATTGAGTGTGTTGTAAATTGTATATTGATTGTGAAATTATGGATATAAGGAGATATATGAAATGCAGAATTGAAGTATAATTAGATGAGGAACACAATTTGGTGATAGTAATGCTTGTGGCTTAATTTCTTTAAGTAAATGTTTAAGCTTTAATATAAGCATGAAATTTATGTTGTGTGCGTATAAGTGAGAAAATGAATATTGGAAGATAAAATGTGCAAGTAAGAATGTTATAAAATTGGTGATTGATAAGCTAAGTAGAATTATGCATAATCTAATCACCTATGGAAAAAGGAAAATTTATAAAATATACTCGATTAGTAAAAAGGCATTAACTGTCAAGATTTAAATGAGTAAATCAAATTAAGGTTTGATAAAAGAAATGATAAAAATGAAAATAGCTCGTATGAGTAACAACCTAGAGATGGATAGGTTGACCGATCAACTAAGAATAGATAGTAGCTGCTAGACACTTCGATGTCAATTTTGGTTGTGGGTCCACTTATAGTCTGACCCTAACCTATATATGATAGTATTGGATTTCTACGCGGGTGCAGTCGCCGTACAGGTTTCTCGAGGCCATTGCATGGGTTTACGCTGGTGCAACAGCTGTTCAGGTCCAAAATATGGACCACTGCACAAGATAATGCCGATATCCATAGGTGTTATGTTCTCATAAATATGTGTCGAGTAAAAACATCTATGAGCATGTAATTGTTGAAAATATAACATTTTATTTATTTTCCTTAAATTTAATGGCATGAATGAAATATGTAGTGAAAATATAGTTAATTACAATATGAAGGGTATGTTCATGAGACTGCTAGTAGTATAAAATGTGTTGATCGTTTATGGGTGATGAATGAGATGAGTAAATCATACTAAATGTTGGTTAAATATTATAAGACTAAATATGTGTGATTTTGTTTTTAAAGTTTAATTGCCATGTACACACATATGATATAAGTTATTGCTAAATACAATAATTATATCTAATGGTGATTGTTCTTGACATACCCTCTGATTAGTTTATGAATATGATCATATAATTATATACAACAATTGTTTTGATTACACTACTAAGCAATATGTTTAGCACATCGTTTTGTTCGCAATGCGTAGGTAAGAAGAATAATTGAGCCACGCCTTGAGATATCAAAAAAAGCAAAGAGAAGGCTTCGATTTTGGTAAAATTGAAGATGTATTGGATTTATGTAATGTATAGACTTTAAGAGGTCGCACTCTTATGTTGGTCATATATTGTTTTGAGCTTAAGCTAAAGTATGTATTTAAATCATAGTTTTTGGTTATGGGTCTATAATTATAAATCTAAATATGCTTTTAAATTATGTTATGCATGCTTAATGTCTCTTCCTGATGTTGAGACTGTATTGTTGAATTTGATTAGTTAGAGTGATCAAAGAGTATATAAGTGTTTTTCACAGGTTTTAAAATTTTTGAATAGTGTCTGGTACAGCCATTATACTATCGAAATTTTGACATTAGGATTCCAAATTTTTAAACTTGTAATATGTCATTAAACAATTTTAAAACAAGTAAATTATGCTATATATGTATCATAACACAATACTTGATGTATACGGAAATATAAATTTATAAAATAAGAAAAATAGAGAAAAGTTTTATGACATAAATGCGGATGGTATTTAATGTGTCGCATACCTTAGTCGTGTCAAGCGATTGGACCGAGTAAGGAGTGTCACAAATATTTTGACTAGTATATTTTTAAAAAATCATATTTAATCTAATTAGGAAAAAATAGAAATAATATGTAAAATAAAATTTAAATATTATTTTAATTAATAAAAGTATGTATAATTATAATTTTTATTTGTTATAAATGGTAAATGATATGAAATTAATATTTTTAAATTAATGATGGATGATGTATAAATTTTTAAATATGTTTTTTATTATGTAGTTTTATTTCTACTATATTTAAATAGATATTTGAAAAAAAATAAAAAACTTGATCAAATCTCTTCAAATTTAATTTAATTGATCGATCTGATTTTAAGACATTGGTAATATTAGTTACAACTCTTAATAATAAATAACTTGCATCCTTAAACAAAAGAAGGAAAAAATGAAAAAACTTGCATTCAATGTGAATGGTAATAAAATTTGACTTTTCCTTGACTTGCTAAAGATTTCGCCCATCGTGTAAACGTGCGATGGCATGAAATCCTTGAAATGCAAGCATCTGTCCCCTCTCAATAAATACCTTGCTTAAGATTTGAGAATCTAATCCTCAGATTTTCAGGATTCAATCCTTTTCTTCGCTCCTTCCTGCAATAAAACACCGACACAGTATCTCCTCGGTCACCGTCTTTTTTATCCTGTCTTCAAGTTCACTGAGCCATATGCCCGACGGTGAAGGCGCACGCGAAGCCCATATTTCTTCAGATGCTGATGATAGAGAGGAATCCACCTCTGTCTCTAAAAAACCCGACAAAGATCCGAGAAGAATAGCTAGAAAGTACGTCATCTGTGCGGTTTTTATGCATTTCTTTCATGGGTTTTGTTTACTATGTTGTTCTTCTTGATGAGGTTTCTGTGCATGAAGTAACCAAATTGCTGTTGGCGAGATGGGTCTCTTTCCTTTTCGTTTTCTAATTTCCAGAATACATTTGCTGTTTCTATTTTTTTTTTCTTAACAAAGAACAGAGGAGTGGTCTGTTTCATTGTTGTAACTTTGAAGGCTTTCGTATTTTTAGTTGCCAATGTGTCCTTCTTGTTTGTCTTTTAGGTATCAGTTGGAGCTCTGCAAGAAAGCCTTGGAGGAAAACATAATTGTGTATTTGGGTACTGGTTGTGGCAAGACCCACATTGCTGTTTTGCTTATTTACGAGTTGGGTCACTTGATAAGGAGCCCTCGGAAGAATGTGTGCGTTTTTCTTGCCCCTACCAATGCGCTCGTCCATCAGGTGGGGTTCTTTTGACTTGTAATTTATATCTGATTTGGTATTTGATTGTTGATTTGTTTCAGTTTGAATGGAATATTTTATAGATCTGGTTATAACTTATATGCTGTGTTCATTGGGGACGTTATGCCTATGGGTCCTTGGCTTTTATGGTGGTTAGATAGAGTGCAGGTTGGTGGGTATTAAACATAATATGAATGAAATAATAATAGATTAAAATGAGTCAATGCAGAGTCACTTCTTGATCTCTTTATGCCTATTGAACTCGTAATTTAGTTTTTTGTTGAACTATTGAATGCTAAGGTGTTCTGATAGTTGTTGGAATTTTTATTTTTTATTTTTTCGCTTTATTTTTTTTGTTTTTGGTTTTTAAGAAGAGGAGGGGGTGTTGGTTTGTGTGTGCGTGTGCACATTTGGTGACGTGCTGATGGAGGTTTGAAGTCTATGGAAGGATTTCCAACCAGATTGTCTCTGTTCAGTATTTTGAGGTTTGAACTTGGAGGGTTTGAAAAGAGAGTTGTTCACTAACAATAGAAAGTTGGATAGAGGCATATTATCATGTTGAGTACACAACTGACTTCCAGGTTTTATATGGATAATGGAAGTCTGATACATAGAGAGAGGGAGAAAAAAAAAAGAATTGGAGCTTAGTGATTAGTGATTCGCCTTTATGAATATTGTGAAGATACCAAGTTGCTTCTCAAGAGCAAAATAGCAAGTCAAACCTTGACCATCAGATAACGAACAAAGCAGTTGTATTTGCTGCTATGGATGCTAAACGATGTTCTAAATCAAGTTTGTTTTATTTTGTAGCAAGCGCAGGTTATTGAAGAATCTATTGATTTCAAGGTTGGAATCTATTGCGGGAGCTCTGAGAACTTGAAGAGCCACTATGACTGGGACAAGGAGATTGAACAACATGAGGTGATGAGGCTAGTCAATGAATTCCACCATCAAGGAATTCTTTTCCTCTTCAAGACATAACCTTGTTTTTTTTTTTTCTAATTTTTTTTTCCTGATTATCTATAATATATTATACAACAGTGCCGCTGCTACAGCCAAAATTCATGTGCCCATAGCCTGACCAATAGGATATTTTTTCGTATCTCTCTCTCTCTAGAAGTTAATATTTAGGTTTTTTATATTTATTAATTTGGCATTGCTGACACTCATACCGACTAAATATTAACTTAAAGAGCCACTATGACCAGGAAAAGGAGATTTTCACATGGGGTGATGAGGCCAGTAAATGAATTCCTTCATCAAGGAATTCTTTTCCTCTTCAAGGCATAACTCTGTTTTTTCAGTTTTTTTTTCCATGATTATCTATAATATATTATACAGCGGTGCTACTGCTACAACCAAAATTCCTGTGCCCCTAGTCAATACGAAATTTTTTCGCATCTCTCTCCCCAGAAGTTAATATTTAGGTTTTTTACTTCTAACTTAGCAAAAATAAGCATCAGAACAACCATTGCATGAAGGTACCATCACATACTGACTTTACTGCCATTGATGCTGCTGATTCAACCATATCTTGGCACTTTCACTGCGATGACCTCTGTGTTTCTGCAACCACTGTATTAAAACTTAAAACATTCAATTATTAATTAGCATTACTTATTTTATTGGTCTTTTGTTTATTAGAATCAAAATTGAGTAATGAAATGAAAGAGAAAATAATGGAAAACAAAAGTGCTAGTAGAATGAAAAGTAAAACAAATAAAAAATAAAAAAAAATAAAAGTAAGAAAAAGCATGCCTTTCTTTTGCTGGTATTAGTAATCCGTTGATGATGTATTGTTCATATATTTTGCAGGTTCTTGTCATGACTCCACAGAAATTACTGCTTTACTTGAGTCATGGCTTCATCAAGATGGAGTCCATATCTCTTTTGATATTTGATGAGTGTCATCATGCTCAAGTCAAAAGTTATCATCCTTATGCACAAATCATGAAAGTAAAGGGTCTCATTACTTTTTGAGTTGATGCTTCTATGAACCACAATAGTTGATGCATATAAATTATGCCACTTCATTTTTTTTTGTCTGATTTAATATTTTGACAAATATGTAGCTGTTCTACAAATCAAATGATGGAAAACTTCCTCGTATCTTTGGCATGACTGCATCTCCAGTTGTGGGGAAAGGTATTGAGTCTAGATCTTTCATCTTAATCATGTGGTTCTTTCCATACACGATAT